>NW_012193250.1:2373595-2405326 GCF_000504015.1 Erythranthe guttata
AATTAGAGTGACTCTCTTCGGAGAATTATCCGTACTAAAATCCTCAAGTGAAGGTGATATAGGACCCGCAGGTCCAATTCTATAAGGAGAGGAGGAACCAGTGATCCTGGCAGCTGATGGCAGGGATCTTTTTACAGCACGAAGACCAGAAGTTGTCATGCCTGCACGACCAGATGAGCTTACTCCTTCAGTTCCAAACTGCAAATTGAATAGCTTGGTATTATGAGAAACATAGTCGGTATGCCCCAAGGCAGGTTCCTAATAAGATTGTTTCAGCAGTTAAAGTGTCCATCAACTGATACGTTGTATAAATCTCATAAGTGCACTAGTAAACATAGATTTTCAGTTTTCGTAATAGTTCATCAACATATGTTAGGTTTTAGCTAATCGCACATCTGTTCATTTTCAAAGTGCTAAAGAACTCCAAAATAAAAGTGCATAATAATCCAATTTCTGAAAATGAAAAATTGCAATGCTGTAATATCCAAAGAAACACCATATGTAGCATGAAAATGGAACGATGTATAAACTTGAACAATATGAACACATGATAGAGAATGGAAGTAAAAAAATAACTATGATTTCAGTAAAGCTTACAGTATCTACAGTTGACTGTCCAAAAGGACGCTGTCCTTCCAAATATTTTGGATTTACATGTATATACTGTGTTTGGCGAGGAGACTCAGAAGCTCTTGTAGAAGTCAAGCCAGACGATTGACCATCTACAGAAGGGGGGAGCCGCAATTGTACCTCAATCTTTTGAAGTACTGGTACCGGGAAATATCTGTCAGGGCCCCACGTACCAAAAAGGCGACGCATTGGCTGGTGCATACTGGGGGGTACTTGTGCATATGCCTCACAGAAAACCTTTTGAAACCATATGAAAGCAATAACAGGCATATTAAAACCACGATAATCAAGCTATGATGCAACAATGTGCAAAGAGTTGAAGCTCAAAATGTATTCAAATAATTCTCACCTCAGGCAAGCGCGCAGAGAAGTGTTTAATATAGTCCTTGCCTATGTTCTTGACGATGCTGTCCAAAAGGTAAAAAGAAGGCAGTTTTTGATCAACGGGAGCCTGGAAAACACAATTATCAGAAGTTGGAAAAATCAAACATAGAACTTTTAACCCAAGTAAATCATTAATCAACAATTAGATGCTCATATGCCAATATCAGCAAAAGAGAAACAATATAAAAAAGAACAAGCATAACTGATAACAGCACAATTAAACAACAAAAATGTTGAACCCTTAATGGGGAAAAAAGAAAAGAAACGGAAGAAAAAAAAAAGACATTGTCTTTGAGATTACAGACAAAGGAAACAATGATAAGATTGGCATTTTTTTTTTATAGAAAAACAATATTAGCAGCTATGGAAAAGCTTCAGGAAGAACACATGCTCTTGTCTCCTCGATGTCAACCATTGAGTACCAAATATGTAAAGCATCACAAAGCCACAAAATATTATAATCAGGGTAGACAATTCAAAAGAATTGTATGAGAAAAGTAACAACAAAATCAAAAGCTGAAGTTTAAACTATGAGCAGTCTAAACATCACATGGTCAAGCATTCACAAAAAGGAATAGAAACCATTTCATATATCACATATCTTTAGAGAAGAAGAGGAAAACGAATTCAGGTTCTGGCCAATAAATTTAGTAGGGAAAGGCATTTAGTTATAATCCGTAGGATAAAGTAAAGTACTGAAGGCATTTAGTGTTCTGCTTTTCTTCTATTCGTTCTTTAGTGTCAATGACTATAATGCCACCTATAACAGAGACCAAACAGTCAAGCCAACATATAAACTTTTGCCAAGAGGAGTCATTTGCAAGAAATTCTGAAGAAACATAACCAACAGGATACAGCAACAAATATGATACCCGACCAAGTACAACGGCAAAACAAGAGTCAGCCTATCTATAGTCAAATGACACAAAAACAAAGATTTACATATAAAAGAAAGAATCAAGAACAACATTGATTCATATGTGCTTCATAACCAAAGCCATCTCTTTTGATTTCAATATTCCACTTCCACAAACCTTGTTTTTCCTTGAGAGAGATTTCAACTTAAGAGATTCAAACAATATTGCATCTTTCTCAATTTAAAGAATTGCAGTAAATCAATTAATTATGTTAAATTTTGGCAGCTTGTGTGTGTTCTTTTAAATGTTAATTGAGACTTGTTTTCAGTTCCATACCCGACATATAGTTAATTTTTATGTTGCTTTAATCTGTATGATCACGAAGCATAGGGGAAAAAAAAGAATAAAAAGAAAGAAAGAAAGAAAGAAATAGAATTTCAACTTCGAACGAACTTTCTGCACTACAACTCCAATTGCAACCAAAATACACTTGAAGATGACTTAATCTACAAATTACAACAACTACAATGCTGCCGACAAGTCCGAGTAGAGTAACCCTGTATATGCTATACCTCAATAATCCGAGCACAAATGGCATCGGCTATGCCCTCGCTGTGCGCAATCTGCTCTCCTGCGATTATTGTGAGATCTGTAATCACCGGCTTCAGATTAGTAGTGAGCTCCAACAACACAATCTCGTAAAGGCGGACAATTTCATCTGTGCTCAAGGGCAAAGCTGCCCCACCACCAAAAACCCTAAGCTCCTCTTCCCTCTCCTTCAGGTAGGAGGTAAATCGGTCATGGAGCGTTGGCTGCGATGGCTTAATCGCAACGCCGTCGTTCTGAATTGGCGGAGGCTTGTTGAAACTCCCGCTGCTCAGAGGCAAATTGTTCTGAAATCTCGAAGTACGGTCCATTAACAATTAAGAAAGGGGGTAATAGGGTTTTAGTGGTGGCGGAATCAAGGACGAAATCAAAATTAGGGTTTCGAACCACCGTCGTAACCCCTATGAAGAAGTTAATCAAATTGGTGGTGAGTGTTTTTGGCTTCGGTGGAATTACAGACGGAAAGAGAGAAACGGTAACGTAAGGGTTGGAGAAGAGACAATTAACGGTGGGATAGCGAAAAAGAAAAAGTTGACGGAAGTGTTGATTCACGGCGGAGGCGGCGGAGATAAGGGAGGACGGTGCTTCAGATCTGCGGCGAATCCACCGGTACAGAAACGGCTCGAGGGAGAGGATGGGGGCGGGGGTTTGGGAGGGGAGACGATATTGAAATATATTTTTTCTGCTTTTTCTTTGATTACAAATTACAAATATATGTAGATTTATTGGATGCGCTCTTTTTCTCTCTTTTTTAATTTTTAATTAAAATTTAATAATTAAAGAAGGTATGAAACTCTATTTGAGGTAATTTACTAATTTCCCCTTTGATGAGGTAAAATAAAATATGAGTTCTAGCATTCAAGTCCTTTTTACCTAGCTTCATAAATTTGGCCTATTTTTTTTTCGAAAATATCACACTTTTTGGATGTGTTTCTGAAATATGAAATGCTATTTGCATTTTGCGGTCACAAAATTGCTATTCGCGGTTTACAACAAAACCCCCAAAACTTTTAAAAATATCTAACAACCCCCAAAACTGCAAATAGCAAAAAAAAAAAAAAATTCGAAAATCCGAAATCAAGCTTGAAGAAGGGTTGGGCTTCGATTTTTTGATGTAATTTCGACTCTTTTTATGGATTAAAAATATTTAAAAAGCACATTCAAAATGTGTGCTATTTTTTTAAAAAAAATTGGGTCTTCTAATTAAAAAATTAACCCTAAATTTGATATTTTCAAATAATGAATGGATATTCATTTACCCAAAGTCTATTAAATTAAAATTTACTTGATCAAAATAGGTGATATGAAGTAGAATAAAATAATTCTACAACAAAGGGACTAATATATGTAAGAAAAGTTAAAAAAAGGGACTATAATGAAATAGTACACAGTTAGAGGGGTCATTTATGCAAACACAAAAAATAAAGGCTGAATTAAAACAATAAATATAAAATTGCCCTCTCATCAGCAGTCAATCCGACGGTACGAAAAACAAGTCCACTTGTGGCGACAAATAGGAAAAAGAAAAAAAAAAAAGAATCCGACCGAGCGTCGCCACCACGCTCCACCATGAGCCACCCTGAACCTAACAAAACCCTCCTACCAACAGAGTCGTCCGACCTCGAATCCGGTCTCTCCCTCACCCCCCGGATTAAACTCAACCTAACAATCCACCGCGCAGACAAATCCGTATCCCCAATCGACGAGTGGAAGTTCAAGCGTTCATTTATCGACTATCTCAGAAAATCACACTCGGTAGCTGTTCCGGAAGAAGACATCAAGGTATTCAAGTACAGAGACCTGAAAAAGCGGAAGCGCGAGGACCCCGTCGCGCGTGGGAGCTTCATCGTGGTGGATTTAGGGTTTCTGTCGAAGAGGCTGCGTCTGAATGGGGAAGACGCGATTGGGGAGGAGTTTCTGAAGTGGAGGAAGCAATTCGCGGCGGAGATTGATGGAATCGAGCTGAATTTGGAGGGCGTCAAATTTAGGTTGAACGCTGAGGTTCCAGAAGGGGATGATTTTGAAGGCATGAAGAAAGAGTGGGAGGAGCTTGCCGCGTTTGGAACGAGAGGTTAGTCAATTTAATTCGGTCTGATTTTCTGTAGGGTTTCCTTTTGTTTCATACATGAAATGCAGTAATGTGTGGATTCAAGTATGATATTTCTTATCAATGAGTAATTTTGTATTTGGTAGGATATTCGAGAAGTGAGAAGCAGCAGCCTGATACAATTATACTGAGAGGCCTTCCTTCAAGGTGGTTTGCCGAGCCTCGAGTTTCGTCAAAACCATCAATGCTAGTTACTCACACAATCTTTTCGGTGTTTGGGAAAATAAGGTTTGTGCTAATGTTGGCTTTTGATTTATTGTTTGATGGGTCGTACTGACGCTTCATTGCTAACATAAGTGGCTAATATCTCGTGGAACATGATTTTTGAATCTCACATCACCCCTGCTTCATTTTCGTAATTCTGCTGTTACTTTAGAGTTACGAGTAAGCATAAGATAGTATATACGAAGTACTCGTAAGATAGGGCAAGCTCTCTGGACAATAATAGGTTTTCAAAGATTGACATTTTGTCTTCGTAATCTTTGTAATTTCGTCGAAGGTGATGTTGATGTCAAAATTTATAAGTGAGCTCTAGAACCCCATGTGGCGAGACATGCTATCGTTTTCTATTTTCATTCACCTGATTATTATACATTTGAACTGTTTTTTCATCGATAGGAATCTTGATGTTAGTGAGGACAATGACATAGGTGAGGATGAGGATGAAGATGGCGGGAACCTAGTTACAGGTCTCAATTGTAAGATTGTGGTTCAGTTTGAAAGTCACAAGGACTTCTGCAACGCCTTGAAGGTTTTATCTGGCCGTTCCTTAAATAAGGTAGACAGTTATTCATTCAACTTTTTGACTCGTTTAATTTGAAATATGCTGGGAACATGTAATAATTTTCTGCTCTTCCTATGCCATATTTTGGTCTTTTCATCTCTCATTTTAAGAACTTACACTAGTAAAATATAGACTTGGCCCATAATTCCTGCAATTAATTTTACTCGTGTTGAATAAGAATTGCTGTTGAGAAAACAACTTGTACTTAATGCAGCAAGGATCACGCTTAAGGGCTGACTATGAAGTGACATGGGACAGAGATGGGTTCTTTCGGAACAGTAGAAACCGATCGGAACAAAGTAAAAGATGGATGCCGGTAACTGACGTGGGAAATTATAGAAATGAAGCTTCTGGAAGGCATGCACAAGTCTCTCGAATTAGCCCCGACGATGCACGGAGAAAGCGGTTGAAGGTAATAATGACAAGACAAGTTTAACCTTTGGTCCCAATGGCAAAATATCTTGCAATGACAAGAATTCTTCTTGTTTGAAAGATCATGCCTTTACATGGTTTAAGTTACGAAGAAATTATTACGTGAAACTTGCGTATACCACAATAGTTACTTTAGTTCCTCTAAATTACAGGATTGAAGAGAAGTTTGGATGTCACAGAAGATTTCATGGTTGAGCCGAAATTCTTTAGAATTGAGGTAAGCAAAATGATGTTTTTTCCCTTGGGCTCAAGGTTAATGTTTGTTGACCTGACATCATGACTACTCGTAATTGGATAAAAATATGTTATTACAAAGAAAGACATAACTGTTCCCATGACGAATTTTCATGGTTATTGTCTATTTGTGCAATTTCTGTCTCATTATTTTTTACCCGCCTGGCCGCCTTTGTTTTGGTTGACTTGTACCTTTAATTGGATCATTTCCTTACAAATGCATAGAATTAGAATTGCGTGCATGTTAAATGTGGGCGAGTTTATATGTTGACTCGTTCAGAGTCTTCAGGTTTATATGTTTGCATCACACATTGAAATATATCATCTCGTTTAGATAAACTAAAAACTAATTTATAAATAGAATTTGGGGAGCTTTCAATAGAATTTATTAACTTGATAATGATAAATAGTCTACCAAATAGAGGGAGTAGTTAGAGTAGGTGCTGAACATATCAAAATTTTTCTGGAGTCTATTATTTTTTAATTTAAAAATGACATCGGAATCATGCTCGGTAGGCTCTTAGAAGTAACTTTGTCCAATTGATATAGACGAAAACGCAGACATAAATATACAACTACTAAATTCCCATAATGTACATACATGTCAAACATGGATTCTTGTGTTTAAAAACGAACCAAATAAAGAATACCAAATTTAATAAAACTAAGTGAGATAACAATCTAGGGACGAAAAATCAATCGTTTATTCCCATTTGATGACGATGAGCTTCCTCCGACTATGTTAGGAATCAAATACCAGCTCATTGTTGTGCAGAAAATTGCGAAAGATCGCCCATAAATCGCTAGAAACAGCAAAATCAAAACCAAGATTGCGAAAAAGCAATAAGAATTAGGTCTCCTCAAATCGTCATGCCTAAAGCTTGTCTTCCATCTTGTAGACTTCTGCTCTTGGGATACTACTGTTACCATTTCTCTATCTCGTTCGACTGCGTCAAAACTTTTATCTGCTGCATCTGCAGGATTGGGAGTTACAGTGTTGCTCATGTTCGAAGGAGTACGCTTGAGGAAACCATGGTTGTTCTTACTGTTCCTAACTTTGACCACGATTGGTTTTACGTGTTTTGAATCGCTGGAGTAGACGAATTGGACAAAGGAGATTTCCTCGGACCCCATCTGCATGTAAATCTGCTGCTTCTTTTCGTCGAGATCGGATAGAAGTGCTGAGAATTTGTCCAGGCCTCGATTTGAGTAAGGGTTAATCTTGCTGCTATTGCTTAAACTTTTGCTCCTTTTCGATCTCTTTAAGGTACAGTACTGGTTGTTGTAGTTTTCATCTTTTTTGTGATGGCTGAAGCTTCTGCTGCCACAGATGAACATTTGTGCAATTTTATCGTTCGGTAGTGTAATTCTCGGAATTTTGTCTGTTTGGGGTTTATTTTGTTTTGTTTCTCGGGATTTATAGAAGAAATGTAAAAGTATTTTCGATAAATTCCATGGAAGCTTCTTCGTTTCGTATGCGACATGGTTTGACATCTTGGGGAGGGGGTTAATGAAATTAAAATATTACGAGATTTCTCTAGTTTACTAATCTGTATATTTAAAAGTTGACCAATTGAGTTGATTGTTCTGCCAATGTAACATTTTTTTAATTAGAACATAGTTGAATTAATTAACAGGAAATTAAAGTGTTATTATATTCAGTGTGGTCCGAAGACTAAGATTATTCTCAAGTCTCAACCAGAACAACTATTTAGAAGTTCAATATTCTGAATTCTCTAACACGGTTTTGATGTGAAAGACAAGTATCGGTTTGAATTTTGCATGGGAGGAGTATTTAAAAAAATTGATGTCAACTATCAAGAAATAATCTTATTTTGCTGCTGCATTAATCTTCGTGATAAAAAATAAAATATTAAAACTGTCAACAGACTATTATTATGCATAATTTAATAGGTTAAATAATTAAAAAAGTAAAAAGGGGGCATTCCGAGAATCGAACTCGGGACCTCTCGCACCCAAAGCGAGAATCATACCACTAGACCAAATGCCCGGTCATTTCTTACAATTAAATTACAACAGATTTGTTTCATAATATCATTGACCTAGAAAGTCGGGAGACAAGAATTTGTTCTTACAATGAATCTCAGCCAGCTAACTATTTCAAGACCAAATGCTGTCATGAGAATATTATAATCATTCTTTCATTAAACCTTTTTTATTAATCCTTTCACTACCATGCATAATCACCATCCATTTCTTGTGTCGGGCATATCTATCTGGCAGCATCATATCACTATTTGCTTAATTTTGCAGAAATAAGTACTAGTTCTCTTTGATAAAATGCCAAGGGTAAATAGTACTTTATGATAGAAGGAGAATAATTGGAGAGAAGAGAGAATGATATCTCTTACGTATATTGAGAATATATATAGTTACATGTAGGAAACCCTAACCTACTACACAAGGTAATCTAATATACAAGGTAACCTAATGTATAAGGTAACTATAATAAATAATAATAATAATAATAATATACGCTAATACACCCCCGCAGTCGAAACGGGAAAGGAGAGAACGTGGAGACTGGAAACAAACTGTTGGAACAGTTGAGTGGGGAGACCTTTCGTGAAGATATCAGCAAATTGGTAGGCGGATGGGACGTGAAGAACTCGAACGTGTCCCAAAGCAACTTTGTCTCGGACAAAGTGTATATCGATCTCCACATGTTTCGTACGAGAGTGTTGAATGGGATTGCTGGATAGGTAGACGGCACTAACGTTGTCACAGTAGACAATGGTGGCTTTCGGAAGTGGGCAGAGCAACTCGGAAAGTAGGTTGCGTAACCAAGTCGTTTCGGCAACGGCATTTGCGACAGCTCGGTATTCGGCCTCCGCACTCGATCGAGAAGTAGTGACCTGTCGTTTGGAGGACCAAGAGATGAGGTTGTTGCCGAGGAAAACACAATAGCCCGATGTCGAACGACGAGTGTCAGGGCAGCCACCCCAATCGGCGTCGGAGTAGGCGATAAGTGAGAGGTCCGGATTGGGGGAGAGCTGAAGGCCGTGATCGAGAGTCCCACGGATGTAGCGAAGGATACGCTTGAGAGCAGCCATATGAGGTTCCCTCGGATCATGCATGAATAGGCATATTTGTTGCACAGCATAGCAGATGTCAGGACGAGTAAACGTGAGGTATTGCAGTGCACCGGCAAGGCTGCGATAAAGAGTGGGGTCAGCAACGGGGGGTCCAGTGGTTGAGGACAACTTGCTCTTTGTGTCAGCTGGCGTAAGACAAGGGTTGCAGGAGGCCATGTGTGCACGCTCTAGTATCTCGTCAGCGTACTTGCGTTGAGAGAGAAACAACCCATTCGACGAGCGAGTGACTGAGATGCCGAGAAAGTAGTGAAGATCGCCAAGGTCCTTCATTGCGAACTCTTGAGTAAGGGCAGCGGTGATAGAACGTAGCAATTCAGGTGTGGAGGCCGTGAGTACAATGTCATCGACATACAGCAGAAGGTAGGCGCATGAACTGTTGCGACAGTCGCGTGAACTGTTGCACAGTCGCGGGAACTGTTGCGGCAGTACACAAAGAGTGAAGTGTCGGACTTGCATTCTCTGAACCCCATGCTAGTAATGTGAGATGCAAAACGCTTGTACCAAGCACGTGGTGCCTGCTTGAGGCCGTAGAGTGCTTTGTTGAGACGGCACACGTGAGTGGGGCGAGATGGATCGACGAATCCGGGAGGTTGCTCGCAGTAGACAGTTTCAGAGAGATTGCCATGTAAGAAGGCATTTTTCACGTCAAGTTGGTGGATAGGCCATGATCGCGAGAGAGCAAGACTGAGAACTGTTCGAACAGTTGCTGGTTTGACCACCGGACTGAATGTTTCATCGAAATCTATGCCAGGGCGTTGATCAAAACCGCGAACAACCCATCGTGCTTTATACCGTTCCAATGAACCATCAGCCTTCAATTTCTGCTTATATAACCACTTGCCACTGATAACATTAGTAGAAGGGGGGCGGGGCACAATATCCCATGTGTTATTTTTAATCAAAGCAGTATATTCCTCAAGCATGGCCATACGCCAGTTTGGATCAAGGAGGGCATGGCGATATGTAGTGGGAGTTTGGGATGCGGTAGACACGGTAAGAGAAAAGGGGATTTTGGGCTTGTGAATACCGGCCTTGCTGCGTGTCAACATAGGATGGTTGGGTGGGGGTGAGGAAGTGGGAGTGGGAGGCTGTGGTTCTGCTGGTTGTGGAGATGCAGTCGGGTGGAGGGGCATGGGTGTAGTTGAGGGAGGACTGTCGGACGAACTGTTGGGACAGTTGGTTGTAACCGTAGGTGGTTGTGTATTGTTGTTGGACGAACTATTGGGACAGTTTTGTGAGACATGTGGTTGGACTTGTGTAGGCTGAGGAAGGAAGAGAAGTGGGTGCAGGGGTTCGGTCATATTAGAGGTGGGGGAGTTGTGGGGTGAGTCGGTGGATTCAGCGAATGGAAAACGGCTTTCATCAAAGATCACATGGCGGGAGATAATGATTCGACCGGTTGACCGATCGAGGCAACGATAGCCTTTGTGCGATGAGGGGTGACCAAGGTAGACACAAGGAGTAGAGCGAGGGGCGAGTTTGTGAGGGGTGGTGGCGGTTAAATTGGGATAACAGAGACAACCGAAGACACGAAGGTGAGAGTATGTGGGTTTTGATTTGTATAGGGATTCATGTGGTGTGCGATTTTGTGTGGATTTGGTAGGAAGGATGTTGATGAGATGTGTAGCCATATGAAGGGCTTCGACCCAATAGGTGGGGGGAAGGGAAGCTTGAAAGAGAAGTGAGCGGATCATGTTTGTGATGGTGCGGATCATGCGTTCGGCATGTCCGTTTTGAGGGGAAGAGTGGGGACATGAGAAACGGTGTAAGATACCGTGTTTGGCAAAATATGTTTGAAAATCTGTATTTTTGAATTCACGTCCATTATCGCATTGTAAAGCTTTAATGGGGTGCTGAAATTGTGTTTGTATAAGTTTGTGAAACTGTTGGAACAGTGAGAAAACATCGGATTTATAGTGTATGGGGAAAGTCCATGTATAGTGGGTGAAATCATCTATTAGCACGAGGTAATATTTGAAACCAGAAATACTAGAAATAGGAGAGGTCCATAGATCAGCATGAATAATTTCAAAAGGTGCAACGGTAATAGAATGACTAGTAAAGAAAGGTAAACGAGAATGTTTGCCTAATTGACAAGCATTACAAAGAGACTCCCGTGGGTCTTTGGTACTAGAAATTAAATTGGAAGAAAAAAGACGAGACATGACAGGGTTTCCCGGGTGACCGAGACGACGATGCCATGTAGTAGAGGAGACAGACGTGGTGTGAGCAAGGAGGGCGGTTGCGGATGGGCTGGGAGAAGGGGCGCCAATAGGGTATAAATCACCGGAGCTATTGCACCTGAGGATGACTGCTCTGGTCCGAAGGTCCTTCACAGAAAAGCCATAAGGGTCAAATTCAACTGAACAAGAGTTATCTCTAGTGAATTTTCGGACAGACACAAGGTTCTTAATGATGTGAGGAGTAACATAGACATTGGTTAGACGAAATGGGGTAGAGGGTAGGATGGTGTGGCCAATTTTATGGATAGGAACAGTGGATCCATTACCAACGATGACATGCTTGGGAAAATTATTACTAGGATTAAAAATAAAATGGAAATTACCTGAGTGAGGTGCCATGTGAGATGAGGCGCCCGTGTCCATAAACCACTGAGGTTCGCTCGATGATTGAAGGGTCAACGTGTTGAGATGAGTGGCAAGATCTGTTGGCTGTAGGGGACCACTGTTCGACGAACTGTTGGAACAGTTCACGTGCTGTTGGGGATCTTGCTGTCCAACGAAATAAGCATGAGCTGTAGGAGCATGATAAGGACCAGGAGAGCTTGGGGGGGGTCCAAGAATCGATGAAGGTGTCTGAGGCGTATAAGTGGCCCGCCAAGGTTGCGATTGGTGGTGAAATTGATTGTAACCGTAGTGTTGCATCGGATGTCGTGACTGACCACGACCGCCACGACGATTCGTGCGACCACCACCTCGCTGATTGCGCCAAGAACCACCACCTCGAAAATTGCTAGGAGTGTTGGGCCAACTGTTGGAACTGTTCGGCCAACTGTTGCCACTGTTCGGCCAACTGTTGGAACTGTTGGGGCGAGATGCGTAGAGAACAGTAGGGGTCTGCTCCGGTTCAGCGATGCGCTGTTCTTCCATCTGGAGTAGTGAACGTGTTTGGAGAAAAGAAGGTAA
The DNA here is from genome assembly GCF_000504015.1 of Erythranthe guttata. The sequence continues at coordinate 2,385,892 of NW_012193250.1, forward strand.
TGGAGTTTGGAAGGAGATTAGGTTGACAATGGTCCCGTAATGTTTTGGTAGACCGTGGAGGGTTTGGAGAACGAGAAAAAAAAATTGAAGAAGGGGAGAAACGGCGGCCTTAGGGTTTTTGGCTCTGATACCATGATAGAAGGAGAATAATTGGAGAGAAGAGAGAATGATATCTCTTACGTATATTGAGAATATATATAGTTACATGTAGGAAACCCTAACCTACTACACAAGGTAATCTAATATACAAGGTAACCTAATGTATAAGGTAACTATAATAAATAATAATAATAATAATAATATACGCTAATACTTTAAGTCTTATCTGGTTTGACCATTTTCCACATAACTTTCTTATACTTTCGATATAAACACAATAGCACACAACTCCTTATATTTTAACGTACTGTTGTATTTTCAAATTTACCATCTTCCTATCGAGAAAAAATATTTGTCAAGTAAAATATGACAAAAAAGTCATCTGCAATATGAAAATATAAGGAGGTTATATGTAATATGATCAAACCGTAGAGGGCTAAGTGTTAATTTACTCTAATGCCAATGATGAAAACATATATTTGTGATTGTGACAATCTTTTCATGTTAAATTACCATTTCACACGTTAAGGAAATAAAATTCAAAAAATTCACATGATGATGAGCCCAACCAATGTGGGCTCCTACCAAACATGTGACCTCAATTAGATTGCAAGAAACAATTATGACTTTCTTTGTTTAGTTAATTGCATTATTACTTAATCCACGTGAAATTCCCAACCATGAAATGACCGAAATGCCCCTTCAGTAAATACCAATAACGAATAGATGGGTAAAAAAAAAGTTTTTAAAAAATATTTGTTAAAATCTAATATTTTATTTATGCTTATTTTTGTTATATATATATATATATATATATATATATATATATATATATATATATATATATATATATATATATATATTTTAAATTAGAAAAGCACGATTGAATTTTGTAAACTTTTGTTAAATTATCATACAATTCCTGTAATTAGATTTTAAAAGATTTTGTGTTGTAACAGATTTGTTTCTAATTTTTATAAATATAAATTTACTTAATTATTTTGTATTTTTCATCTAAAATATTTTATGATTGTTTTATATTTAGTCAATGCACAGATCTATATTGGAATATTAAAGCAAAATTCCGAAAAAGCAAAAAAGGGAAATTCCATCAAAAGAGAAGCCATGTCCGCAGTGCTTGGAATTGTGCGAAAATGGACAAATCAACTCTGAATCCGGCGTTGACTTTTTCCCTTCCGACGAGCAGATTCCGGCGACATTGTTCCGGTCAGGTCAGCGGAAAATGCAGCCTGACGAAGTTTCGACGTTCGACCAACATTTCCCTCCCCTGTCTCGTGAACTATTGGCATCGGTGAAGGGGAAACCAATTGTCCACCCCCCTGCCACCTTTACAGGTACGCCGGCGCCGGCGCCGGCGGCGCCCATTTCTAACCCGCCGGAGCCATCCGAATCAATAGAGATCGCTACACCGAAATCATTCCGGGAGGTAACAACATCCAACACCTCCATAGATCCCCAAATTCGACATTCGAAATCATCTCCAGATTTCAACGAATCAATTGATCCGGCGAAATCAATTCAAGGTAAGATCGGTCTAATCTCTTCTGCTGAATTTGAATTCCACAAAGTAGCAATTCATTTCTCTTCTGATGAATTCACCTGATCGAAGATTAAAAAAAAAAAAAGGCATTCTCCACAGACCTAATTCTTCCGTCGAGAGAGAGAAAAAAAAAACGGGGAAGAAGAGAGAGAAGAGACATGCAAAATTGATGGGCAGTTTTGTCATTTGATATCCATTGAGGGGGTATTTGTCATTTTTTTTTATGGCAGTAACTAAAAACTCAGATCGAAATTTCCTAGGGGTAGTAATTGCAATTAACACCTTTTTAACAGTTATCTTCGTAGAAAATTTGAAAGTAACAAATCTGGAAATAAAGTGCAGAACAGTTATCTTATAAAAAACGTTTATTAATTATTTAATGCTTTCATTTGAAAAAAGGAATGTCGGTAGAGATAATTCAAGTAAAGAAGATAGCAAATAAAGAAGCAATAATAAAAAATAAAGGAAAGAGACAGAAGCAAAATGGTAGTTGGGGTGGATGCTTCTGTGTTACACTGAATGAATTTTTATTGTTAATCTACACATACCATACCAAGGTGGGTGTGTGCGTATTATGTATATATAAACGGTAAAGATCTACATTTTACCCGGGTGTATTATGGACCGGGTAGGTGTGATAAAAGACCAAATGATTGCGAAATAGCTGTTTTCTCCAATTAATTATTGTATTGTAGATGTTACGCACGGTGAATTTGAACTGTTAGCTTAAATACAGGATTAAAAATAACTCGATAAAGTTCATCGAGACAAAAAAGATAGAGACAACCCCTCAATATATATATTCCCTGTAACTCACTCATACCCTTCTCTCCAAACCTGCCCTTATCTAACCCACTTCTAAAAAGAAAAAGAAAAACACACAACACACAGTGAAAATCAGTAGTTTCTCAGTTTCTTGGTTGGGAATTGAAGAGAGCAAAATATTGATTGGGATGGCTTTTGCAGGAACAACACAGAAATGCATGGCCTGTGATAAGACTGTTTATTTGGTGGACAAGTTGACGGCAGATAACAGAGTTTACCACAAAGCTTGCTTTAGATGCCACCATTGCAATGGAACTCTCAAGGTTACTGTGTGTTTCTCTCTTTCTCTCTCTCTCTCTCTCTCTCTCTCTCTCTCTCTCTCTCTCTCTAATCTCAATTTCTTGTGGTATGATTTAAATTCTTCAGCTTTATGTATTAATTTTAACTTTCATTTTTCTGTTGCACAATTGAATTGATCTGCAAATTCTTGGCTTCTCAGTTGCCCATTGAAATATAGATCTTGGATAAAATAATGTGAAAATATGTGCGTGTGTGTGGTTTCTGGGCTTAATTTAGTGGTTATTCAATTGGTATTCTTAAACTAATTTTATCAGTGCAAATATTCCAAGATTTGTTGTTTTAGTTTGCAGTTCTGTTTCTTGTAAATCTGGGAATGTTCTGTTTGTTTTCAGTAGATCTGTGCTCCATCAAGCCATTAGATAAAAAAACAAAACAAAACAAAAAAAAAAAAAAAAAAAAGAAGAAAGAATCTTTAATTGGTTAAGGGGAAGTTTCATATTTTTAATGTTAAAAACGTTTTTGGTGTGTCCTAATTACAGCTGGCCAATTACAACTCTTTCGAGGGAGTGCTCTATTGCAGGCCACACTTTGATCAGCTCTTCAAAAGAACTGGAAGCCTTGACAAAAGCTTCGATGGTATATACTTACACAATATATACATTTCTTTTAGACTATTACACAATATATACATATGTGTGTGTGTGTGTGTGTGTTGAGTTTTGAAGTCAATAATACTTACACTAGCTTACTTATCCTACATAGGAACACCGAAGATTGCGAAACCGGAGAAACCTTCTGACACTGAGGTAAGAATTCTTGTTGAGGGACTATAAATATTCGTCGTATAAACCAATGATTACACGTGTTATACGAAAAATGTTTTTTTTTTCTCTCTAAATATTGATATATCATATAATTCTTGATCCAGAAACCACAGGCAAATAAAATGATAGGTATGTTCGTGGGAACAAGAGAGAAATGCCTCGCCTGCAAGAACACAGTCTACCCAACTGAGAAGGTAAAACCCAAAACCAATACTATTAATAACCAAAAGAATACATTCACGAGTAATTAAATGATAAATTCCGTGCAATAAATAAATTGTCTCGAACAGGTGTCTGTGAATGGAACAGCGTACCACAAGAGTTGCTTCAAATGCAGCCATGGAGGATGTGTCATTAGTCCATCAAACTATATCGCACACGAGGGCCGTTTGTACTGTAAGCACCACCATCTTCAACTTATTAAGGAGAAAGGCAATTTAAGTCAGCTTGAGGGCGATCACGACAAAGCCACTTCTGTATCTGAGTAATCTTAATCCCTTTTCAAATAAAATACGCGCCAAGTTTTTTTCAATTATTTGTTTTCCCTTTTTCAACTCTTCGAGTTCGACCCACTTCCCAGCGATCAAGAATGAGTTCGAGCTTGAGAAACCCTTTTGTAGTCGATGTAATGTTTCCAAATTTATGTATGAACCTGTCTTTTGATTGACATTTTTGTCTTGTGACCTCAAATTTTGTTGGTGTTTAAAATAATATAATAATAAAGGCTGATTTTGTGAACCTGCAGACAAGTAATTTTTACCAATGCCAAAAATATGATGATATGTCAAAAATATTAAAGCTCTGATCGGTTCATGGATTTTGAAATGAAGAAAACGAAAATACAAAAACAAATGAAAATCTAGAATTCGAACATTTTATATCGTATTTACAACCTAACTGAACCAAAAATCTATTTTAGTTGACATTTTTCTTGATCCAAACAGAGTCTAAGAAGACAGAAGATATTATTACAATGAGCCAATGGCAACTATTAAAAACAATTAAATGTTTTATTTCTCAATAAATACTGTTACACAGTACCACAAATAGCAAACACCTACAAAAAATTTCAGAAATATTCTAATGTACAAATAGAATTCCTAAGCAAGGAAATCTACACTAATGTCTTGTAAAAAAAGGTACACAATCAAGAATTGCATGGTTATACTGTATCAAGAAGATGACCATCTACTGCAATATGCTTGAGGTCTATAATATAACTGTCTCGTAAAAACCCAAAACCGAACGTCCCGTTTTCATACTGCCAAATTCTTCCCTCCATCTGCCGAGGATTCGCAATGGTCCCCACTAAGTCTGGAATAACTAAGTCGTAGCTCGAGTTGATGTAAAGCATGTGGGAAACAGAAATATCTCGACTGTCTGACGATAAAAGCAGGCTTTGATCTGCTTCGACAGGTGGCCTGAGATGCAAGCGGCAATTGTATATGTGATCCTCTTCGGGAGAAAATGGAGATTCGATAAACGTCAAATTTGATGTCCAGAATATCGGGGCGTGGTAAGTTAGAGCTCTGTTCGAGTCTCCAACTTTACGGCAAGCAATACCTCCCACATCGTCGTAGGACACTAGATAGAAGTCCAAACTCATGTTCTCACAAATACCCTGTAATAAAAGTTTAAAAAAAAAATGAGCAGCAATTGCAGATTAAAATGTATAAGAAAAGATGGTAAATTGCAGATGTAAAACAGAATGTGAACAAAACAGTAATAACAAGAATTCTTTGAATTAAATTTCTATGAAAAGTCATTCAATAATAAATGCAGAATCTGGTTCTCTTTGAATTAAGAGAAGCATGAAGCAGTTTGAAAATAGCAACCTTTTGAAGCTGCTTCAATCATGTAAGGCCGATAATTTCTACACATCACAAAATTGTGTCCGGGACATAATTGCGTAGTCGTACAGGTCGACAATTCTACTTGAGCAGACAAATTTCAATTTTAATCTAAAGCTCCATCATTGCAGTCTAAATTTAGTTACAATCAGACTGGCAAGAGTGAAAAAAATCGATTGCCAAGAGGTTATTGAGAAGAAAAAAAAAAGAAACCCGTTCAAGATCGATACTTGTTAAGGCAGAGAGAAGCAGACGGTTGGAAGCAGAGCATAAAACAGAGTATCACCAAAACAATAACAACAACAATCGTTTGAATATAATTTCCAATAAAGCCATTTATTTATCAATAAATGCAGAATCTGGTTTGCTTCGAATTATGAGAAGCACGAAGCAATTCGAAAAATAGCAGAGTAAAATGCAACCATCTCAAACTTCTTCAATCATGCAGACCCTCAATTTTACAAAATCACGAAATTTTGCAAGAACGAATAAAATCGACAAAAGAATTACATGTCACAAATTTTCAATAGATTTTAGCAAGATTAAAACTTTGTTAAATCTCAATACCTTCCAAAGGCCCTGCAATGGGCGGGCGGGTTTGGGCGAGCAATTTACGATTTTGACGAAATGCTCAGGCTCCCATTTCCTTATTCTCCCCTGCTTATCCTTCCCCTTTCTTTTCTGCCTCCTTGATCCATTACCAGAAGGACTTGTCCTATTCGCAAAGTACTGATAAATCTCCGTCATCAATTTGTCGGGCGGAGATCCGTACACGTTCTCATAATCCTCACCTCTCAAATTCCCCGAGCTCGAATCCTTCCCAAATCCAGAAAACCCTAAATTTTCCTCCACCACAGCATGGCATTCACCTATGAAACTAACATTTACCTGAATCAATTCATTCTCAGCAAGACCAGATTCCCCCATCAAATCCTCTTCCGTCAACGCAAATTTCCCATCCGGATCGAGGTAATTCACCGGCTCTCCGTTCGAAGCAACGCTCATCCATAAAAATGGCTTCTTGATGACCTCGTAGCCACCGTCTTTAGACGGGGTAATCCTCGAGCAGGTGATGTAGAACGGGGCCCACTCGAAGAACACGAGCGGGGAGGATGACGAGGCGGCGGTGGCGGCGGCGTCGCCGCAGCGGCGCCAGAATCCGATGAGGTTGTCGTACTCGTGGAGGATGCGGTAGAGGATTTTGTAGGAGATTTTGCCGCTGCCCCATCTATTAATTAGGGTTTTGGAACCCCATCGGCGGTGGCACATGGAGAACCAGAGGCGCTGGTCGTGGCGGTAGAGTGAGACGAAGCGCTTGCAGGTGCAGGAGAAGGCGGCGAGGTCGGCGGGGAGGAGGAAGGACAGCACGCAGAGCTGCACGTCGTCGGGGAAATCGCCGAACGGCAACGGAATTGATGTTTCCTCCATTTCGATTTTGACTTTTTCTTCCTTCGTCTGAACAATTGTTTGGATTGTGCCGATGTCGAATTGAATCCCGACGGGAAATGAGGTCCGAAACGAGGTTGAATTACAGTCGTTGGCAGCTTTTGATTGATTGGTGGAAGAATGGGGACGAAGATAGAAATAATTTACCGGAAATCTGGAGTTGGGGATTTACAGTTGAAAGTTTGGAATATTCTTTTAGTGAAAATTGGATGAATTCAATTTGGTCCCTTATGTTTACCAAAAATACATTTGATCCCTTATGTTTAAATAATTTCACACTTTTGGTCATTTCTGTTAATATACTGTTAGTCCGTTAGTTAAGGCTGGAAGGCACACGCTTGATTCCGTTGCTTTTAACGTAAAATAGTCGAAAATGACTAAAAGTGTTGAATTTTAAAATATAAGGGACCAAATGTGTTTTCTGTGAATATGGGGACCAAATGTGAAATCTGTACAAACTTGAGGGATAAAAACTATATTTTTCCCAATTTAGAATCTAGCAAACATTTCAATTAAATTGAAAAAATTTAGTCTTACTCCAAATCCCCAAATTAATTTTCTTTTTCCCAAATTAATTTGATTTACGGTACAAATATTAAAAATTGAAACCAAACACGGTTTTAGTTCAATACACGATTTTTAGGCAATATTCATACAACAACAAACTACACTAAGCACCAAAACCAAAAAAAAAAAAAAAGAAAAAAAAACAGAATAAAACCACGCCAACATGAAAACTTAATAGGAATCATTTTTTTTTTCAAAATTCACAAATCACTATTATCGAATTCCAACCGTCGATTATCTTTCCCAAACCGCTTCCGATCAACGACCACCCTCCGATCAATCCGGTCGTTCGATCCACTCCGTCCAACAAGATTCGATTTTCCATCACTACCCCCTTGATCACCACCACCCCCCTCAAAAACCCCCCTCAACATTGCCTCAACCGATTCGGGGGGCAAATGCGTAATTTTCAACTTTACCAAAACCGGCTCGTACTTATCGAAAAACTCAGTATAAACCGGCAAAACCAACCTCAAAGTAGCATCCTTCATCTGCTCCCTCAAATCAGCATCACAAACAATCTCAAAACCACTCATATTATGCCTCTTACAAATCTCATCAAATCCAACCATAAAACTCTCCATTTTTTCCCTCACAAGTCCTCCAACTCTCTCATAATTACTATTACCCCCCCTAATCTCTTCTCCAACATCCAGCAATTTTACCAAACTACCCCAAGCTAGCTTCTGGTACAAGTAAGCCGATTCCTCAGCTGCATGCCTGTATCTACTCTTCATATAATCCTCCCCCAATAATTTCACGAGCTCACTATTTCGACTCCTCATGTACACGTACCAATACGTATTCATCGCAAATATTTGCGCAAGCACTTTATCTTTAAAACGCAATTTCTTCGACTCGATATTCCTCTGTATAGCCTCCATCACATTGGAAACCGCTTCCTTGAACAAATCTTGACCATTTAATTCGTTTTCCGATGAAAGGGTCCCGTTTTTCCAAAGGTGCTCGATCTCGAGCACTTTACCCATCGGCGAGCTATAACTAACCGTGGTTAAGTTCTTGAGGTAGTTAACCGCGTACCTAACCAGCTTCGGAACCGAGGCATCTTGAGGAGTTAAAGCCAAACCGTCGTGAATATCGCCTTCGATCTTCAAGCCGAACTCGTAAAACACTCTGGTCGACGCGTGGACTAGTAGTTTCTCGAGTTCTCGAAAACGGGAGCGAATGTCTGCACCGGAAAACTCCCCGTCGAAAACGTCGAAGAATTTAGGTTTGAGATTTTCGAGGGAGTCGAAAGTTTCTAGAAGCTTGAAGAGCTTGTGGGGGTCTTTGCTGCTTCTAGAAACTCCTTCGCCGAAGCGGAAGAAGACGGCCATGATTTTGTCGGCGATCTTGACGAAGCACTCTGGCCATAGATCTGCAGCAATGGTGGTGTTTGATAGGACTTGTTTGGAGAGGGTTTTTTCGGAGAGGAGGACTGTTTCGACGGCGAGGTGGAAGTGCTTTATCCAGAGAGAAATTGCTTGTTCCAGATTTTGCCACTCCATTTCGTCGATTTGTTCCGGGGTGTAGGTTTTGAGGTAGTCTGGATTTAGTTTCATTAGTGCTTTGGCTGCTCTTCTGTATCTTACCTGTTAATTAAAAGTTAAAACCATGTGAATTTAAATCAAAGAATTTGATCTGATCAGAAACTATTAGGGGTCGAAATTGGAACGGAAATTATCGGTAACAATATTTTTCATTTCGGATTCCATAAGTTTTGATTTCCGATTTTCTTTAAGTACGGAATTATAACATCTAGTAGATTTTCCGATATGATCATTCAATTTCGATTTACGATATCATTTTAACTTTCAAAAATTCCGATTCTTTCCCCAAACATTACACATGTAACATCAATATTATTATGTATTTTTTGTTATAAAAAAATCCGAATTACACCTATTCCGATCCCAAAATATTGGATTTTGGAAAAAAGAAATTCTATTCCAATTTTCGAAATTTCAATTTTCAATTTTTCCAAACTTCTTGTAAACGGCGTTCGAATTAGTTTTTCTCTTCCAAAATAAATAAGTATTTTCCCAGAAATACTGCTAAATCCAATTTGAAAATTTTAATTTAAGAACAAGCTTTTTATTCCAATTTTTAAATTTCGATTTCCAATTTTTCAGATCCCTTTTTTTTTTTTTTATGGAATTAGAATTAGTGGTTCACTCCGGAAAAAAAAGAAGATATTTTCTGAAATAACTAACACAAACTTTGAAAAAGAAATTATTAATTGTTACCTTAACAAAGATGTCAATGCATATATCCAAACAATCATTAGCAGCCAAAGTCTCAGCAATTTTCCCAAGTACCTCAACTTCCAAATCACTTCCCAAACCCTCATTAACACCATAATCACCATCATTACCATTATCATAATCGTCATTAGTTACACTAATCCGATGCCTTAATCTCATCAACAAACCCTCAAACTCATCCTGCAAATTCAACAAAGCTTCATCCAAAACCCCATCGAATCTCATCGAATCCACCTCAGCCTCCGAAACAGCCTTAAGCGTGATTAGCGTCTCCCTAAGACGCTCCGTCCTGTAATAATCGGTCGCTTTAGTCCTGCTCAAGAACTCCACAACTTCTAGAAGCTTCTGGATCGCCGGTCCGGTCTCGTCACCGATCCGGTTGATCGACTCGTTCAACTCGTTCATGCAGTCCACGTACTCGATGAGCTTCTTCAACCTCTTCTTAGGGTTTTTCTTCTCCGATAGAAGCTTCGAGGCTATTTTGAGAAGCTTACGTTGGAGGGTTTCGGCGAGTTCGAAACCTTCTAGAAGGGCTAGGGCCGGGGATATTGCGCGGTTTATTCTTGTGTCCAGAGCTTTTGTTGCTATTGACAGAGATTGTAGTGGCGCTATTCTTTTCGAGGCTGTGCTTAAGCTCTCTTCGATGGCGTCGAACTTTTCGTCCATCTTTTCGTATTGCGCGTCGATTTTGAGGGAGGTTTTCATGAGGGTTTTGAGATTGGAGTATGATGTTTGTAGGTTGATGAGAGTTGCGACGTCGTTTTGATCGATTTTGAGGTCCATTGATTGAATTGTTTTGTGTGTGTTTCTTGGAGGTGTGGTAGTGTGTGTATTTGTGTGTTGTGGAAGAAGTTGGCTGAAGAACAAATGGCATTGAGGAATTGGAAAGGACAAATTTTGTATACGGAGAATCCCAAGTCTAGTGATTAAATAATTAAATTGATCGGCCAAATAGTGTTATTTAAACCTGGACGATTTTACCCCTACCCCTAATGAACTGATTCAAGGACAGTTTGGCCATTTAATATATATAACTATATATATATGTGTATTTTCGTAGTCAACGTCAATTTTCTAGCTTGATTCATAAGCTACCCAACTCGAGTGATCCCGCGTATCACTTATTATTTTAGTACGCTTTTATATATCTTTCGATATATTTGCCATTTTTTACAAAATTATTAACCTCGTAAATGGATATACAAATAGAGGTACCAAAGGGAGAGAGACACTCGTCTACAATCTTTATTTATTTTTTTTTTATTCTTTTTTTACTCGTCTAGGCATTTGGTTTTCGTCCCTTTCGGTCCAGACTCCAGCCGGTATCGTTAGTTGGTGGATTTGATGAATTTACCAACATCTCAAGTCAACTAAGGACTATCTATGCAATTAAAACTATGAAAATAGATTCTTTAAAAGGTAGATTTTTCTTATAAAGTGGAGATTGACTATACACATGCTAGTCAACATTATTATTTTGACCCAAGCAGATTAACGAAATTCACTGTAAACTCTATAAATTTAAATCTCTATGAATTAATTAGAGCTAGTAAAACTTTATTTAAACAAAATTATTAATTTATCAATATTCAACTGTATATTAAATTACTAAATTACTGTAATTTGATTTATTTCCTGTCCACAGTTTCCGAATGCCTTTCCAGCATTCAGTTACAACTCACATTTTCAATACTACACATTATTTAAAAATAATTATAATTAAAAACTCATAATCCATAAAACAATTTCGTAAAATAAAATATAAAATTTCAATAATATCTATAATTGCAAATTCTTACACACAGAAAAAAAAAAAAAAAAGCTGCACAGATAATGCAGGCAATACAATATCCAATCAGAATTGAGGACGATGATAATCCGTACGCCTGCGTATCTATATAAGAAAAACAATATACAAACCTATAATACTTATATGATCACAACACTTGATTAATAATATAATTAATTAAATCTATGATCTAACCTAGAAATTGTTAATTCGATTGTACATTTTTTTTTTAATTTACAGGTTCGTATATAAATATTATTTCAATTGTCGGAATTAGCAGATTCCGATATTGATTCATCGTCAACAATGTGAAACCTCCACAAGAACTGATAATCCTTAGCCTCACACGCTAATCTCACCCCCACGCAAGAAGCTTCCACGCATTTGTTCTTCCCTTCACTCTCCCACACTATCTTCACCCGGCACGTGAACCCACGCGCCGAGAGCTGCAGATCCGTGTCCACAAACTGCAGCGACACCTCCCCGCCGATTCTCCTCCACGCGCCGCCGGGGACACTATTCCCGGCGGCGCAGTCCAGCCACCCGCATTCCGGCTGCCCCACCATCTCCCTGTACGCCGAGTTGGCTATCCTCACCTTGTTTTTCGAATCGGAGACGATGGCCGGGGTTGGTTCCGCCTCCGCCAGCTCCTCCACCTCCTCCGCCCCCTTCACCGTTGTTTGACTTTGGATACCGCCGGCGATGCTCTTCACGATTATGGTTGACCCCACCGGCCGGACCGGCCGCGGCGAGATGATGACGTTGGGCTTCACCGGCTCAGACAATAAATCAAGTTCTTCAGGGCCTTGATTCAAATCTATCTCCTTCTCTTTCCCCTTGTTGATAACAGTACCAGGGCGGCGGGCGGGGCATACGAGCGGCATCGCCACCGACTCCGCCAGGGTTGTGACGGCGGTGTCGAGGCCCGCAGTTGAGCGGAACAAGAGAGAACTGACCCATCTGCCCATTTGCCGCCGCCGCGGCGGCGTGACTGAACCCATGCATGGCCAGGTTTTTCGCCGGAGAACCGGTAATCACACCCTGGTAGGGTGAGGCGAGCCCCTGTAGACAAGTCCTCGCTCTCTTGACAGACGGCGGCGAGAAAGCAGCCGCCCGGCCGCGCTTCCGCGTCCTCGTCGGACGCGCCTGGAGGTGGGCCCACACGTTCCTCAGATAAGGAGACTTCCGTATACCACTCGGCACGGCGGAGCTATCGTTCTCCGCCGCGGAGCCTGTCGCCGGAGACTCTGGCTTCGGGGCAATCGGCCGGTACCTGGACATGATTTCAGCAGTTCTCGCCGTGGCGTAGGGGTTGATTGTCTGAATCATTTTCGAAAAAAATAAAAAAAAGAAAAATTAAAATTCTCTAATTTTATTTTCTCTGACAAATCACCAATTTTTTTAATTTTTTCCGGTGGGGGTGAAGAATTTTGGGTGTGAAGAGGTGAGGAAAAATGTGGTGAGAAGGGTGTAATTTTAAAGAAGGGAAACAGCCAATCAGAGGAAGGCAACATGAAAGAATATGACAATGTAAAATGACACGTGGAAGTGTAGGGTGGGTACGTGTTTAAGGAAGTAAGAGATGTGGACATGTGGGATTTCTACCTGCTTTTATATTCACATGCAAGCTTACACTTCACACTCTCTCTGTGTGTATTTGTGTGTGTTTTTTCACTCCCACCATTTTCCAATTTTTTTTTTCTTTTCCAAAAAATAATTATTAATTTTACAGATATACATTAAATCAGAAAAATTCCAGATATTTTCAATTTTCTAATATTATAATGAACTTAAATTGCAAATATCTCTAATTAAAATGATTTAATTTAATAAAATAATAGAAATATACAACGTATGGGTGATTGGGTGGGGGAATTACCAATCAGGCGGTGGGGGTAATCTGATTTGCAGCAGAGAGAAAAGGGTGACCTTTAGAAAAGTAACGCGTGTGGCGTAAGGGTGCATGCATGGCTACACCTATCAGGGATTTGTTTGGCTATAAATTAATATTTATGTGGTTAAATGTGCATCGCCTATTTTTGGAATTTATCTATAAAGTTTTCCACTTTTCTACTGTTTTGCCCCTCCTTGGATTACTACTGTGCTTTTGTCTCTTCTGTCTTAGGTTCGTGCACCACTACTTACTTACTAACTAGGGTTTTCAATTTTTTAGCCCAATTAAAGGAAATCAATTTCGGCCCAAGTATTATACATTTGGGCTTTTTATTTTATTTTATTTTCATACAGTAACGGTCCATGTATATATATATATATATACTGTTAAAAATAAAATATAAGTAACTAAACACGAAACGAGCTTGATGAAATAGCTAAACATCGCCTGCACCTACGTACGATTCGAATATGTAGTAGTAAACGATGAAATGGCGATCAAAATTTTCCCATGGCTACTAACCGAAATTGGTGTCTTGATTGGTAAAAGTTTAGAATCAACAGTCTGAGAAAGTGGGAAAATATAAACGAACAAATACATCAATCGTGATGTTTGTGATGTCATCATCCAGAACCTTACGTCATCCTCGTTGACACAACCTTTCTTGAAAAAGAGCTACGTCGTATTTCAGTAAATCAAATACCAGAAATTCAGCTAACATTTCAATGAACAGCAAGACAAGGTGTGGGTCGGAGTTATCGCCAAAATTGACAATGCACAAGCCACACCATTGTCACGTAAGAAACTCTTAAATCCTAGTAAGCCGACTTCATCGGAACAATTCTTTACGCAAAAAAGAAAAAAAAAATGATTAATGAAAGGCGAAGATGAAATCATTTCATCTTTGCCTCAGTGAACAAAACGTGGCGGCCCACACGAGGGTCGTACTTACGGAACTCGAGTTTAATGTTGCTGCTTTGGAGCCTCTTTGTCTTCTTCACCACATAGAAGAAACCTGTCCCAGCAGCTGAAACCAGCCTCACCAACATTGCACCGGCCTTCTTCTTGTCACCCATCTTTTCCTATATATCTAATTACAAAAACAATCAATTTTTCCAAATCCAGAATTAGTAATTAAACACGGGCATAAAAACAGATACTAACACCATAAGCTTCTCAAGCATTGTTCGTATCATAAGAAAAAAAACTCTCGGAAACAATCCCATGGGCGTAATTGTATAAAAAAAAATTCTAGACAAGATCTAATGCCCGACTCCACACATAGTTTGAACATACCGTATGGCAAATGTAGAGATACAATAGTTGTATCTACTATATGGCAGATACAATATCGAATATATGAACCAAAGAACCATAATTTACACGTAAAAACTTGGAAATGATCTGCGAAGAAAAAACGTCGATCATGAAATTCAGGATCAATGGTTCGTGAATCCAGATACAAAACTACCAGTCTACCACTATCCACTAATGCTATTTTCCCCCTAAATATCGAGTCCACAACCGAGAATTTACCAGGTAGTAAGTAATTGAATTCAAGTTGCATAATTCGACCTAATAGAATTGACAAGTTAAATGAGATCAAAAGAAACACAACAAAAAAAAAAAAAAAAAAAAATCCCAAACCATATTCTACAAATCAATTAGTGAGAATTAAGGATTTTACTGATGAACCAAGTTAATTAAACTGTTGAAAGGGTATTAATTCACTAATCTATTTAGCCATACAGTGACAGAGAAATATGATTCAATACAAATTAATTATTTTTTTATTTTGAATCCGCTTATCGATTCATAACACAACAAAAAATGCAGCATAATTAGCCATACACACTGAAAAAATAGGATCAAAAAAACGCAAATGAAGAATGTAAAGCAGTATCAGCAATAACTTGAACTAATTTTGAAATGAGAAAGAAAAGAAAAAAACCCTAGGGCTCGAATTGAAACCCAAGAGCTACATGGAAACGATTTTTTGACTAAAATCAGTTAAAATTCTACAGAAAAAAAAGGGATTTACCTTTGTTTAGATTGATGTTCGAGATGAAAAAGAGAGTTTCCGGTGAAGACGAGGGTAGAGAGAGAAAGGGTTCTGGTTGAAGACAGAGAAAGTTGTGACCTGGATCATATTACTGGGCCTTGCATGATGAATTGGTTCTCACTTTTGGGCCTTGGGCCCTTATAATATGTTGTTAAATTCATACAAATTATATTTGACCCAAGTTCCATAACTCGGTCCAATTATATTTGAGTCGAACTTTATTTTTAGTGAGTCAGACCAAGTTTGAGCTATTTAATTAAACTTGGTTCATTTATTAGTCGAGTTTTTCTAAACACGTTCGCTGCAAAGTTGCAACATAAATTTATATATTGCTCGATATAAGCCAGACATAAACCCGAAGCCCGAATAAATACATGAGCCGAGCTTAAGCTTGTAGTAATAAGGTCCGATGGTATGTAAGTTTGATCCTATATTGATGAGGCTCGATGGTATGTGAGATTGAGCCAACCCAAACTCGACTCACATAGCCCGATTGTCAAATTAAATTAAATTATATAACCAAATCAAATTAAATGTAAATAATCTGATTACAGGACTCCCAAAAGATACAATTCCATGCAAACAAACATCAAAACCAAATTCTTTGTACACATTAATTAATCATAATCAGAAAACAGCAATATCTATCACAATTATGACTAAATTCAAAGAAATAAACCCTCTAGCTACTCCTTAGGAATTTTTTTTTTTTTAAAAACCCTCAAATCAATTTCAATAAATGCATGAATATATGATTCATAATTTTGGCTAACAGTTTCAGGTATTAAATTCCAGCTCCAACAACTCTATACATACATATCAAAGGAAATATTTTGTTAATTAGCTCTTTGTACATTCATTTTTCTCTAAAAAAAGAATAAAAAAATGTCTGGTAACAATGGCCATAGTAATCAAAACAACAATGGAAGAGAAGCTAACATGCCGACGGAGGCCGAGCCGCATCCAGTCTTCGAACAGCTTCCCGGCGTTCAATATTGCATCAACAGCCCGCCACCTTGGCGTAAATTTTCACTCGCTAATTCGATTTTTTTTTATTAATTATTATCTTTGTTTTCGGTTTTATTTAATTTATTCATTATTAAATAAATTTGTGTTTTTTCTTGATTCAGTAGAAACAGTTTTTCTGGGATTTCAGCATTATCTTCTGGCACTTGGTTCTATTGTCTTAATTCCAAGTATGGTAGTTCACCAAATGGGAGGCAGTGATGTAAGCTTGATATATAATTAATTAATCTCTATTTTTATTTATTTATTTCTAAATGTCAATAATAATATTATTGAGTTACAAAATATATATAATAATAATTCAACCACCCTTTGTTTTATTGAATTGCAGAAGGACAAGGCTAAGGTAGTACAAACCTTACTATTCGTTTCGGGGCTAAATACGTTACTGCATTCATTTTTCGGAACAAGGCTGCCGTCTGTAATAGGAGGTTCCTACGCGTTCTTGATTCCCGTAACTTCGATTATCCATTCAAAAAAATACACACTCATACAAAATCCAGAGCAGGTGAGTTTAGTTATTAATGTTATTAATTACATCCGTCTCGTTGTTTCGTTATATTCGTTCGAGAAAAAGTTTAATTTGTCGGAGAACTTTGATTTTTATTTTCGCAGAGGTTTTTGGAGACGATGAGAGAAATACAAGGTGCTTTAATCCTTACGTCGTGTTTCCAAATGATCATTGGTTTTCTTGGTTTGTGGAGAAACATAGTAAGGTCAGTAGTTACGATTTACGAGTGATTTTTTTTTTTTTGCTATATATTATAAATAGCTACACGCAATTTTTCTGCGTCTAACTATTTATTCTTTTGTCTTAGGCTTTTTAGCCCTCTATCGATGGTTCCGTTGATTACTTTCACTGGACTTGGACTATACCACCTTGGATTTCCACTGGTAAAAATTGCATTTTACTCAATTAAATCGTTTCGTAGTCGAATAAATTTCATTTTCGCTTCATACTCAAAAAATATCTTGTAAAAATTGATGTAGATTGCGAAATGCGTTGAAGTTGGGTTACCGCAGCTGATTATCATTATTTTCATCTCACAGGCAAGTTACTGAGTTGACAAGCAAGTTCGTATTTTTACGCTTACGAAAAACAATAAATATTGATTTTTTATTTTTTTATATTTTTTTTTGCAGTATCTTTCAAGATTTATAAAGTTGAAAAGGCCCATATGTGATAGATTTGCACTCTTGTTCTCCGTTGCAATCGTGTGGTTATACGCGGAGATTTTAACTTGGAGTGGCGCTTATAAGAACTCGAAAAATAGTAGTTGTCGAACCGATAGCTCCGGACTCATTAGTGGTGCTTCTTGGTACTTATTATTATCCCACTATATATATTATCTACCATTTTAATTTAAAAAATACGTGTCACATTTTCGTGTATGTAATATACGAATTCAGGTTCTACGTACCGTTTCCATTTCAATGGGGGCCTCCCTCTTTCGGGGCCGGAGGAATTTTTGCAGCGATTGTAGCTTCTTTCGTTGCTTCGGTCGAGGTCTTACACTTTATCCTCTAAATCTAAACTTTGAATATCTCATCTTTTTTATACTAATTTTTTTTTATTTTTTTTTTTGGCAGTCGACTGGTTCGTTTCTTGCAGCAGCAAGATACGGAAGTGCAACACCGGTTCCACCTTCGGTAATTAGCCGTGGAATCGGATGGCTGGTAATTAATAATCAAATTAAACATATTATACACCATTGTTTCTGATCTTCTAAATTAATTATCGAAAATTTAATCCGTTTTGTTTTATGATCGATTTATTGTGTATTTAGGGGGTCGGAACTTTGATCAATGCCCTTTTCGGAAGTGTCACCGGTTCCACTGCAATAGTGTAAGAATCAATGTTCAAATAATCCATCTACATATATTTATAAAACATCTTTCTAACCAAGTGTTTTTTTTATTGTAATAATATAGAGAAAATGCAGGTCTATTAGCCTTGACAAAAGCAGGAAGTAGAAGAGTCGTTCAAATATCGTCACTGTTCATGATTTTCTTCTCCGTTTTAGGTATACGCAAATAGAAATCCAACACTAGCATTAATTCTGCATTGTGTTTCGGAAAAAACCGAAGAAAAAAATTAAAATCGAATGATTTGACTAATTCTTGAAACAGGGAAATTTGGAGCAATTTTTGCTTCAATACCTTCACCAATAATGGCAGCCTCTTATTGCATGTTCTTTGGTTATGTCTGTAAGTATTATTTATTCATTTTACTTGAAAATAATGTTATTATTAACCAATGTTTTGCAATAAAAATTCAATCTTGATGCAGCATCTGCAGGATTGGGATACCTTCAATTCTGCAATTTAAACAGTTTCAGGACAAAGCTTTTATTAGGGCTATCATTTTTCATTGGAATTTCTCTGCCACAATATTTTAGAGATCATTATCTGAATTCAAGAAATGATGATCCAACGCACAACATTCATGCAGGATGGGTACATATATATATACACATATAATATATATTATATATTCACACATTGCACCTTTTTACACTAAAAACTAAGAGTTTGTTGTTTTTTTTTTGGGCATGCAGTTCAATGATATAATGTGTGTTATATTTACGTCGAACGCGACTGTGGCTGCGGTAGTTGCGGTTGTATTGGATTGCACATTGCCGCACGGGACGGACGAGAAAGAGCGTAAAGATAATGGATCTTATTGGTGGGATAAATTTATGCACTATAATAAAGATATTAGGAATGATGAATTCTATAAGTTGCCTGGCCAACTCAATCGATACTTTCCACCTTTCTGAAAATAAAATAAATAAATGTTTCTGTTTGAAGTTTTTTTTTGCTTTGGTGTACAAATTCATATTGAGAAGTTCAAGTTCAGTTGTTTGTTATTTAAAAAACGTTTGCAGATTCTTACGGACAAGTTCGAAGTTAGTTACTTAAAAACGTGTTTAAAAAAGAAAAAGGGTGGAAAATTAAATAAAAAAAATAAAAAAAAATAAAAAGATA
>NW_012193250.1:2421610-2434032 GCF_000504015.1 Erythranthe guttata
AATTTTTTTTTGTGAGAAGCACACTTGCATGTTAATTTCCCTATTTTTTATTTTGCGTATTTCAATATTTCAGGTTGCAGAGCATGGTAGATTATATGGCAAAAATGGTAAGTGCTGTACTTTTGAGTCTGGTGTTATCCTTATCCGTTTGAAGGGAGGTTGGTGTATATAAGACCTAATTATTGGGTTTACGAGCTTATCAAATTAAACAATCGATCAACATGTGTTGGCTTATCCTGTTTCCTGGATGAATAATTGGTGTCTTGATGTTTGGCATTCGTATGAATTTGGAATATTATGTTAAGTATATTTCTGGCCATATGTAGGCACTTTTCAACCGATTGACTTCTGGTTTCTTGGTTACGATGTAAAAAAATATATTTTATTTGCTCTGATGTGTGATTTTTTCAACTCTTTGGATGCCTGTGATACGCTTGGTGACAGTGCTCCCTCAAGAAGAAAGTAAGTGGTGCTCGACTCTCTTTCCTTTTTCTCTCTCATTGATGTCAATGTAAAGGCGTATTATAGAGCATAATTTTTATCGTTTGAATTGGTTAGTTATTTCTAACATACATTACTGTGATTTTTTTACTTATTGCAGGCACTCCCTTTTGGAGATTGGTGCTGAAGCAGTTTGATGATTTGCTCGTAAAGATATTAATCGCAGCTGCTGTCGTCTCCTTCTTTTTGGCCTTGGCTAACGGAGAGACTGGCTTATCTGCCTTCTTGGAGCCTTCAGTAAGATTGAATTCGCATTATCTGCCTTTTTTTATTTATATATTTTTTAATTAAATATTTGCATTTACAGGTTATCCTCATGATATTGGCTGCAAATGCTGCTGTTGGAGTAATCACGGAAACAAATGCTGAGAAGGCCCTTGAGGTTAGTTTGGGTTTTCAGCAAGGATGTGAACATTGAAATATGTAATTACTGTTAAAGTCACATCTCATACGGTCTACCTCTTTTTCGTGGTTTGCAGGAACTACGAGCATACCAAGCTGACGTTGCAACTGTCTTAAGAAATGGTAAAACAATCCCTCTTTCAGACTCATTAAGTTTCTCATTTTACTTATGACAATATCATTGGATGCATAAAAGTTAATCGTTTAAAATTCTTATTGAAAACATGTCTGTTTTAGACATGCAGTTAGTTGATCTTGAACGTGTTATTTCGTAGCCAAATTAGTGATTTGTCATGCTGCTGATCAATCCCCCGATTATTTTCCTTAGGGATATTCTATATGGATCTTTCCTGCATTTCTCTTTATTTATGTCTTACTACTTCTGGCATTATGGTTATTTATGTGATGGAAACTTGATTGTCATATTTCATTTGATTTCATTTTCTAGTAATGATGAACATACGCACATATTATTTCAATTTGGATGGCTACATTACAGACCATAGGAGACTGAACCTGAGTTTATTTGCAAATTTACTCTGTTGCCTGCTGTTAGTATCACTTGGTAAAAAAAGTGTCATGACAAATTAAATATTTTATTTGCCCCTTAAACACGTAAGCAAAAGGAAACTATTTGCACATACTATTTTGAAGTCTAAAACATTAAATCTAATCAATTACTGCCCTTTCTCTTTTATCTACGCGCACACACACACACACAGTTGTGGGCTTTTATATGTTGCTTTTCTAGAAGTTGTTGATCTCAAAACCTCTGATCTTTTTTTTTTTTTTAATTTTTTTTTTTATTGTTCTATGACACCAGATCATGAACATTTGTAATTTGTAAGATAATCGGCATTTTCCAAAATGGTTTTAGGTTGTTTCTCCATCTTACCTGCGACAGACCTTGTTCCTGGAGATATTGTAGAAGTCAGCGGTATGTTGGTCAATGGCTGTTTTCTGAATTGTAGAGTTACAACTTTTTAAATGAATATATTTTTCTTTTATGTCGTTTACATAGTGGGATGCAAGGTTCCAGCAGATATGAGGATGGTAGAGATGCTAAGCGATCAATTATGTGTTGATCAAGCGATTCTTACAGGTACTTTCTTCTGACTTTCTTTAGTTAATTATTATTTTTCTTTCTTCTATGATGTACTATATTTTTATTCATTTAACTCCTCCAATCTGAATCGAAGGCAATATACATAATTCTTTCTTGGATTTTCGTAGGCGAGAGCTCTTCTGTGGAAAAAGAACTGGACAGGACCGATGTGTCGAATGCAGTATACCAGGACAAGACTAACATTCTTTTCTCGGTAATATTTCGAAACATTTTCATCAAGTGTCCTATGGTCATGCTTACGATCTTTGGATAGTTGATGCATGCAATAGTGATACGATCTTGGCAGTGCCGCCAGTTTGGTGCACTTATAACATTTGATTGTATAGTTTCGTTTCATGTTGGCTTTTATGAAAACAATGTATTAATACAACAACTTTTTAAGTTTTATTATTTTAAAGCTTTTGGTTTCCTTAAGTCTAAGTTTACACTCTTCAAGATCGGTTTAATTTGTCGTTTTATACTTTGTAAATATGATGGTTATAAGTGAACTACCAGCATTTTAAGATCTATATTTTGCGTTCAATTATTTTACAGGGAACAGTTGTAGTTGCTGGAAGGGCAAGAGCTGTCGTTGTTGGTGTTGGCTCTAATACTGCAATGGGAAGCATACGCGACTCTATGTTAAAAACAGAAGATGTGAGCATTTCTTTTTTCTGAAATTTCGACGAGGTTAATTGTTTTATCCATGTAGAACATAATCGTGGGTGGAATTCTGAACCTCAGTAAATACAATTATAGAAAAATAATGTGTGAATTGCAATACACATACGTTGATATTAACATTACATTTAAGAGGACGACACGTACTCAAGATCTTATATATATGTAAATATTAATTTTCCTTCCAGCTTAATGGACCTCCTATAATTGGCTCTTATATGATGTAGGAAGCAACGCCACTGAAGAAGAAGTTGGATGAATTTGGTACTTTTTTGGCTAAGGTGAATGTTTCAACCGACGTCTTTTGTTTTATGCCTAATTGATTGACCATATTTCGAACTTCATGACTTATATGACCAGCTATATTGTTTATTTCTGATATTTTTTGCCGAATTAAGGTTATTGCAGGCATATGTATTTTGGTTTGGATTGTGAACATTGGTCATTTTCGGGATCCTGCCCATGGTGGTTTCTTGGGAGGTGCAATACATTACTTCAAGGTACATGGTTTTATTTTATTCGACCTTTTATCAGTTGTGTAAGTGCATATTAGCTTACCCAAATTTCTCATCCAGATCTAATATTTCTTTTCACTTTTCATAATAATTTCTTTATCTTATTTCATCATGTACTCATTCGTATTGGATACTAAAGCTAATTATATTCTTGCCTTTCTAGATTGCAGTTGCTCTTGCTGTTGCAGCCATTCCTGAAGGGCTACCTGCCGTTGTTACGACGTATGTTCTTAACTCCATTTGTGTTACCGTGTTTGACTTGTCATACGACATCTTTTTCCATGCACAGTTTTCACCTAAAAATTGGTATAAAAAAAGTATTTTGTCGCAATAGAAGATGATAACAATTTGCAGATTTTGTTATTATTTAAACGGTTACATGGTTTTTTCTTGTTATTTCATCAGTGCCGACGAGTTTTTAACTAGTTTATTGTGTGGTTCACTTAGTTTCCAATTTTCATTCTATAGTGTCTATAAGATACCGAATAATTTTTTTTCATCTAGTTGTGGTTTACACAGAAAATGCGGGATCGTATTCTAAATATGTAAGAAACATCTTTTCGCCAAAATGCATATCTTAATATTTGCCTTTGGATCTCAAACAGATGTTTAGCTCTTGGAACAAAACGAATGGCTCGTTTAAATGCTATAGTCAGGTCATTGCCATCAGTAGAGACCTTAGGCTGCACAACCGTGATTTGCAGTGACAAGACCGGCACTCTCACTACCAATATGATGTCCGTTTCAAAGGTCTCAATTTACTCATTCCATAAATTATTATTATTATTTATCACTCTGTTACGATTCCTTCCTTTTCAGCAATTTAAGGTTGCAAATGCGGAGGATTACATGGTTCGGTCATATTTTATGCTTTATCGTATCGGTCGCAAAATATCTAAATACACATAGCTCATGAAGTTAGAATCTAGAATATCAGTAAGATAAATTTATTTTCGTTCATGCTTACTCGTTTCATTACTTAGAGGTTCATCCAAACAGTACAACTATGATTTCTGGTAATTTTCTGTTTTCTGTAAGCGTTGCTCTTCTTATTTGCATGACTTGTGTAATTATGCTGTAATTAGCTTTCCAGAAATTTGATTCTCTCTGTTTTCGTAGCAAATTGTTGGTTTAGACAACTGATGAAGAGCTAATGCCGTTTTTTTGGCACCGATAATCTCAAAAGCTGACATTAGGTAAAATGTTTGCTTTCACCTGCTCAGGTATCTGTTCTTCACTCTGCATATGATGTTCCTGTTGTAGCTGAATACAGTGTAAGTGGCACCACATATGCACCGGAAGGCACCATTTTTGACAACACTGCCGATACGCAGGTAATTTTCCTTTTCATACCCGTCTTTATTTTTGTTTGTCGTTGATTGCATTTTCTTTGATTTTGTCTAAAAATTTGACACCTTTTTTTTTTCCTTTTAAATTCAAAATTTTAAATCTAATCACCGAGGCCAAGAATCAGCACATTTGCATTTAGTGAAAGCATTGCCTATCTTGAAACAAGCATATAGGTTATCATCACGTATTTTGCAACCCCTCAATATTTGGTTTGGTTAATTGAAAAATATGTATTTAAGCATTTTTGCATCTTTACTCTAATATTCATGTAAGTTATTCTCCTTCGTATACGTTATTCTCCTTTGTATACATAATCACATTTTATCGGCACCTTTTATATGTTCAATTAATACGAATTCTCTACTTGGGATATAACGCAGCTTGAGATGCCAGCGAATTCCCAATGTCTTCTACATACATCAATGTGTTCAGCCCTCTGCAATGACTCTGTTATTCAATACAATCCAGATAAGAGATGTTACGAAAAGATCGGAGAGTCGACTGAAGTAGCACTCCGTGTTTTGGCAGAAAAGGTTGGTTAATTCTGCACCTTAGTTTCATCTTTTAACCATGGTTAATCCTTCCTTATCTTCCCTTATGCTCTGTTTGGATTGAATCTGACTGCACCTATCATATTTCTACAGATTGGCCTTCCTGGTTTTGATTCCATGCCTTCTGCTCTTAACATGCTGTCCAAGCACGAACGAGCATCGTACTGTAATAGGTATTGGGAGAACCAATTCAAAAAGGTTGGTTCTTGCCCATGGTTACAACTTAAATTGAACAGTTATTTCATTATTCGTTTCGATTACAGATTTGGCATTGAATAAACTGAAATCAAGTAAAAAAAGATCTCTGTTTCGGTTAAGGATGATATTAATTAGCATTCACTTGAAATTGTTTTGTTTTTTAGGTCTCGGTTCTGGAGTTCACTCGTGATCGGAAGATGATGAGCGTGCTTTGTAACCGAAAGCAGATTCAGATTATGTTCTCCAAAGGTGCTCCGGAGAGTATTCTTCCTCGATGCACAACTATCATGTGCAATAACGATGGTTCAACAATTCGTCTAACACCGGAAATTAGA
Source organism: Erythranthe guttata (assembly GCF_000504015.1). The sequence goes on from NW_012193250.1 coordinate 2,427,249, forward strand.
TCTGAAATAGAGTCAAAATTCCACAGGTAACCCTTCTATTTTTCTTCTTGTTAAAATGGGATTCTCTTTGCTTTTTATATTTGTATACACATGATGAAATGTATCTTTTCAACGTTCAAATTTCTCTTGTTAAAATCTTTATTAAATTCTTTTCCGTTCATTAATTATTTCTTTTGTGGGGGTATACCTGCTTGTTTATATCAGTTTTGCAGGAAAAGAAACTTTAAGATGCTTAGCACTAGCCTTGAAAAGGATGCCAGTCGAGCAGCAGGCTCTGTCCTTGGATGATGAAAATGATCTTACATTTATTGGGTTGGTATGCTCTCTTTTATACGGCACATATCTCAAGTTTTTTCTGTTAAAAGTTGTATTCGCAATAACTTGTTCGTTATTTATGTGTTTCAAGATTTGAATACGGACATTTCTTTATTAACTTTCTTTTGCTAATTCGGACCTATTGAATCCTTCATTTTGATACTGTACCGTTGCTTTTATGATCTAAAAGGTTGGCATGCTCGATCCACCAAGAGAGGAAGTAAAGAATGCCATTCTTGCTTGTATGACAGCTGGAATACGTGTCATAGTTGTTACAGGAGATAATAAGGTAAAGATCTTAATTTTAGTTTCTCACTTTTGAGCTGTTATGTTTGTACGAGAAATTGACAATGGACTTGTTATATATACATATAGATTACGGCTGAATCACTTTACCAAAGAATCGGTGCCTTTGATCACTTGGATGATTTTACGGGGATTTCTTATACTGCTTCCGAATTCGAGAAACTTCCGGCATCACAGAAGACAGTCGCTTTGCAGCGAATGGCAATTTTCACCCGGTATTTACGCTACATGATCCACCACTTATATGATATTTTTTTTTTTTTTTTTTCATTTTGAATTCTCTTAAAACTTACGCTGTTTTAATTGTTGTGCTAGGGTTGAACCGTCTCACAAGAAGATGCTTGTTGAAGCATTACAGCATCAAAATGAAGTGGTATTAAACCTTTTGCATTTTGTGAATCCAAATTTTATGCAACGTGTTACTGACCATGATCTCCCTTTTCCAAGGTTGCAATGACTGGAGATGGAGTCAACGATGCACCTGCACTAAAGAAAGCTGACATTGGAATTGCCATGGGTTCAGGCACCGCTGTAGCAAAGGTATTCTACTTATTACAAGCCCGGTGGTTCATTTAATTTTGATTTTTCATTTCTTGAAAATGAAAACAGCTTTTTTTTTTCCCTTTTATTCTCTTGAAATTAGATTTGGTTTTCAACTCCTTTTTCGTCTCTTTTCTAATCAACGTTTGATTTTCCAGAGTGCTTCGGATATGGTTTTGGCAGATGACAATTTTGCCACAATTGTCGCAGTAAGATTTGCACCTCCTTTTTTTTAATTTGCTTCGCTTTTGTTTGCATTATCTAGTGATTATAGTTTTCCGACAGCTGTCTTTATTATTATTATTATTAAAAAAAGTCGCCTTTGTTTTTTCTTGTCAGGCTGTTGCAGAGGGAAGGGCTATTTACAACAACACTAAGCAGTTCATCAGATATATGATCTCGTCAAATATTGGTGAAGTAGTTTGCATTTTTGTGGCTGCACTGCTTGGCATCCCCGACACTCTTGTACCTGTGAGTTAACTGTCTTTTACATTTGCTCCTTCGTTTTTAATTCATCTTTATCTGTATCATTTGTTCTTTAAATTTGATTTTTCTCCTTTCACTAAATCAAGTTCCTTCTGTATTTCTTTCCTCGCGTTTTGTTTTCTTACAGGTCCAATTGCTCTGGGTGAATTTGGTGACAGATGGCTTGCCTGCTACTGCTATTGGATTTAATAAACAAGACTCTGATGTAATGAAGTCTAAACCTCGCAAGGTATTTTTATATTTGACTTTCGAGCATTCTAGATTACGGTGCAGTTTGACCAATTTCAATATTTTGTGGCGTTTGCCTCAGTTTGACACCCGGAACACTTTTTTTTTTAATCTTGTTTTTTCCTAGTTGATAAATCAAAATGTTAGGTTGATTCAATTAGAATGCTTTCATTTTACCGGTTTAAATAAACGATTCGTAAATGTTTTTTTATCATTCATTATTCATCAGCTCTTTCGTTTGTTGAAATGAAGTTTCTCATCATTTGTCAACATGTCTAAATGCTAGGTCAATGAAGCTGTTGTCAGTGGATGGCTGTTCTTCCGTTATTTAGTCATTGGAGGTACTCGTTGACTTCTTAATTATCTAGTGTTCTTCAATATTCCATTGTGACGATGCTTCAATTTGTCATTGTCGTTAAAGAACAATAATTTTCCCCTTAACCACGTAAATAAAAAGAAATTACTACACAGCAACTAAAAACTTGTCGTACTTCCTAAACATTTCTGCTTCCTTAAGTAATATTTGTAACTGTCCATGTGCATCAACATCAACATCTAATATGTAAACCGTTTCATTATATAATTTGTTAGTCTGATATTTTTTTTCGTTTTTTGTTTTTTGGTGCAGTTTACGTTGGGCTTGCTACTATTGCCGGATTTGTTTGGTGGTTTCTTTACTCTGATAACGGGCCTAAATTGCCGTATACAGATCTGGTAAGTCTCGAGCGAGAAATCAAACTGTGTTTAGTTGTGATTTCGGGTACCTCACTGGACTAATTAAATGCTTATTTAAAAATTTCAGATGAATTTCGACAGTTGCTCAACGAGAGATACGAATTACCCATGCACTGTGTTTAGTGATCAACGCCCATCAACTGTTGCAATGACTGTACTCGTTGTTGTCGAGATGTTCAATGCATTGAACAACCTCAGTGAAAATCAATCACTCTTGTGAGTTCTCAAATACTCCCATCTGTTTTAAATTAACTGTCACTTTCGAGATTTTCCCTTTTCCATATTTGCCTTTGTTACTCCTAAATGGTATCACACGTGGAGAGTAATTCATAGAAGGAGAACTAGTTGGAAGGGTAATTTAGTCTTATTACATATATTTTCCTTAAAATCAAGACATATTCATTAACTTTCTTTATTCATGTGTTGAAACCTTAAACGTCAGTTATTTTGAAACTATAAATTTTTTGTTGAGAATTTTATCTGGAACCCGTTTTCGCATTACCTTTTAAAACTAGCACACGAGAAAATTTAATCCGTATCAAATTTAGTTGTATACATGCTTTATACACCTTCAATAATACGACTGAGGATTGTTTTTGTATTCAACTTTTGTAGAGTCATTCGCCCTTGGAGTAATTTATGGCTTCTTGGATCAATTGTACTGACAATGTTACTTCACGTACTCATCCTCTACGTGCAACCATTATCTATTCTTTTTTCGGTAAGTTCATTCTCTCCACTTGATAAAAATTCAAATTCTGCCGGAGTTTTTTTTTCTTTAAACGTTGCAATTTTATTTTACAGGTGGCGCCACTAAGTTGGTCTGAATGGACTGTTGTTTTCTATCTGTCTTTTCCAGTAAGTATATGTTGTGTTTAAATATTTTGTGGGCCCGTGATTGTATCTACGAATCTTCACATTTATTGTGTTTTAACTCTGCTCTTGAATTTCAATGTTGCTCTATTATTGAATTCCTTGAATAATAATTCTTTCTTTCTTTTTTTTTTTAATCCTATTTTCTTTGTGCACATTTGCTAACCCTCTCTCTATTTTTCAGGTAATACTAATCGATGAGATATTGAAGTTCTTTTCAAGAAACCCTACTGGTAACTTATATCTGCTTCGATTTACAAATTAGTTGAAGTGCTTCTGGCAATTCTGATTTTTTTTTTGTTTAATTTTTTTTTTCAGGGTTAAGATTTAATTTCAGATTCAGGAGAACAGATTTACTACCGAAACAAGAAGTGCATGACAGGTGACGGAGGTATATTCTACTGAATGTGCCGTTTTTTTCCCGCCAAAATTCACTTAGCACTGACAAGATATCAACTTTGAGCATATGAATTGTGGGCGTAACTGTTTTTGGACTGAGAAGATCTATTGCGGTTAGTGGTTCTTAACGACTTGGAAACGCCTCGTGTTGTTGCAAACAAACGAGGTAAAAAGCCTCGTTACTTAGATGATTTCATGTCTGAATTTTTTTTTCACAGCTCATAGAAAAAAGAAAAAGAAAAAGAAAAAGAAGGGACACGTGGAAAATGGTATACAAGATTATTGGAAAATCGTTGGTTTTAGGACATCATCTGCTGAAATATTGTGTTTTGATATGCATAAAATTGTTGATGGTGCTATTTTAGAACCCGAGGGCGAAAAACCGAAAAGAAAATAATTTCAAATCCTTCCCGTTTAAACTAATTTTAAATTTATTGATTTTAAATTCTTCGATCAATGAGCACCCTAAAGTTAACTATTTTACTGAGTACTTTTATTTTATTAAATTTCCAGATTAATTATTTTTATTTCTTAATATAGCATACTTTCTGTTGAATTTTAACAAATTAATTAACCAAAAGAACTCTCTTATGTAAAGGATTTATTATGTAAAACGCTTTAGCTAAAATCATTATATCCTACTAAATAGTAATTTAAATTATTTAACCGGTTATTAAATAAAAAACCAGTCATTAAAAGTTTATAGAGATATTAACATAAAATAAGTAAATATGTTCTTAGCATTTGCAAGAATCTCTTAAATTAAATATATACTCGCATAAAAAAATAATTTTTATATTATATAGAATATACAACAAGCTTATGGTGCCACTAACAACTTCTTAAATAAAATATTTACAAATATAGTTAGTAATTTGTTTTTACAATAATTTTAATAGCAAAAAGAAAAAGTTCATATATAGTTTGCAAATCATATGACGTACAATCCTCTACAAACTACAAGATATATAAATTACACAGGATCATGTGCGACGAGCTCGACATACAAAGTATTGTAAAAAAAAATTAAATCGAACAAATCATAACAACAATTGTATTCTCATGAAATTACAATTGATTTTCTCGTATTATGGGAATCAAATTACGATAACTTGCATGAAAGCCGAAATTAAGAGAATCAAATTTCACCAATAAAGCCATATGTACAAAATCCTTACAAAGCGAAGGATCAAATTACATTACACAAATTAGATTTAAAAAAGAAAAATAGATTACATTAATATTTAATATATCCACCACTATAAAAGGGCTTGTTTCTGACAAAATACAATAACACACAGAAAAATAAATATGAGATAATATTAATTAATTATACGATATATATATAGATATATATTACGTATGTACATGCAGTACAATGGCAGCTTCTCATCAGTCTGCGTTGGTCACCGTGACTGTAGCAATATTGATGGTGATGATTTGCTTCTGCCAGGTAAGCGAGGGCGCCGATGATTTGATAAGCAAAGTGTGCTCCGACGCACCGAACCCGCCGCTGTGCGACCAGCTACTAAGACCCGACCCGCGTTCGAAAGGGTCGGATCTTGTGGGTCTGGGGGGTATCATGGTTGAGAAAGGGCAAGACGCTGTTAAAGCAGCGATAGATGCGATTAAATCGATCCCGCCAAGTGCCGAAACCGACACGTGTCTAGATTTTTTCACCGACGCCATCGATTCGCTGAACGATTGCAAGCAGGACCTGGGATCTCACGACTGGGATAAGCTCCAGTACGACGCCGCCACTGCTATTGAAGATGTCGGATATTGTGACGATATATTTACCGACGAGCCCGGAGGCACTGTGCCGCCGGTGGTTGCGGAGGCTGACCGGAGAGCTGAGGAGATCATTTATGTGCTTTTAGTCATTGAGAAACTGTCAAAAAGTCCTACTTAATTAATTAATTTAAGTCCCATTAATTAACTGAATAAATGGTTTCGGTTTCGGCTTCGACTTTGAAGTTTGAACTTATAAATACACCGTTCCTTACAATAAAGAAACGTGTTTGACATAAAAACAACGCTTTATCTAGTATGAGATATATACATTAAATACATGTGTTTTGACACCTTAGATCTATATAAATAACTACACATACACATGAATATGTGTTTTAAAAGACCTTGTGTTAAAACAATTAGCAAATACCCCCCTACGAAAAATAATCAAAGGCAATAAGGTCCCTGAGAGCTGACCGTGTGCTTCACTTGCCATGAATGCGAGTGGGGGTTCGTTTTTTTAACACGAAAATACCAAAATGCCCCCATAAATTTTATAAGCACCAAAATGAAGTTTTTAAGATTTTCAATTGAGTCCTTTATATATTCAAATAAGCCCTCTTCTCCAACCTCAACAACAACACTCCACTTTTTCACCATGATTTTTTCCAGCAAAACCCATCAACCAAACCCAATGTGAGCATGATGTTCATTCATATTCCAAATCCAAGAAAACAAAAGGGAAGAAAAATGGCGTCTCAAGCTTTTTCGGCACATCCCTGCCAAAACCCAAAAAAAATGCAAACATTCTTCGAAGCATTTTCTTTCAATTTCCATAGCATTTTTTTCCAATTTGTGAATCTTGAGTCGTATACTGAGGAAGAAGAAGAAGAAGAATGTCAAACTCGAAGAATATTCGCCGTCACTCCACAGCTACTCCACCCAAACTCGAAGCCGACTCTCCGGATCCACCACACTGCCGCCGCTGCCGTTGAATGCCACCACCACTACTATAGTTTCTGAATCCACAATTCCCATCCACCAAAAACTGCTTTGCTGCACTTTTTTCTTTCTATCCGAAACTAAACCAAAAAAATCGCCGCACACCATTGTCGGAGAGAAGATGCAGGTTTGCTTATTTGTGTGATAGTTCTTTTTTTTTTTTTCT
>NW_012193250.1:2456532-2471949 GCF_000504015.1 Erythranthe guttata
TTGTGTCTTAATATTCCAATATATTTATTTAAATAAAAAATTCCAAGTTCCTTTCTGCTAATTAAAGATGTTTGTGTGACTGCATGCATGCATAGTTGCATGGTTTACCATTATATATATTCATTTATTCTATTTACTAATTAATTAATAGTAACTAAAACCTAGCTAACGGGAAAAGTATTATGTAATTTTCGTAGTTAATTAAAAATTGAAATCAAATGATGGTTGGTAGGATCAAACTAATTAATCAAACACGTCTTAGCTAGCTTACAACTTATGAATCAGTTCACCATTAAATAAAATTCGATAAACCCTGGATATAATTTTTTTCTCGACTTTTTAAGAATTGACAATGGACAACACACATATCTAATTTTTTTTTTTAACATTTGACATCTCTCCAACGAAAATAAAAGACGCCCTCGATATGGCAGAAGGTATTATATCTTTTCCGGGTTTCGAATGTATTTGCTACAAAGAATGAATCTTGAATAAAGACCTAAAACTTTATGGATGCTGTTACTTTTTTACATGCACATGACGATCTTTTTATCTGTTTATTTTTTTCCCCTCTTAACTTTTTTCTTGAAAATAACTTCCATTTACGATGAATATTTAAGTTCAGTGCAATGCATGGATCAGAACAAAAGAAGGGCAATAAATAACCGATATGGATTCTTACGTGTTGATCCAATTAACCTTCCGACTCTAATTCTGTTTTTACGTACCCAATGGAATTTTTGAACTGTAAAGTTCATCTAGGTATAAATCATGCTCGATCTCTCAGACGAAGAGGACAACCAATTATATTCATAGATAAGAATTATGAAATCCTATATAGTTTACAAGGGTTGTGATGATTTTTTCGTAGACATTAATTAGTCGAAGAGTCGTGTTTTTCTTAATTAAATTAATATATAAATTTCCGTTAACGAGAGCAACTGGTTGGATTAAGTAATTTTTTTGTTCCATCACTATTGTTCTACGAAATTCATGAATTGCTTTATTGAAAGATTTAAAGTTTGTGTAATTATCATTCAAAATCAACTTTAACAACTTTATAAGATTAATTAGTGTAACACTGTCCTCGTGTGCCAAAATAATTGCATGTAACCAAAGGTAATTAAGTGCGTTGAATTCTTACATGCAATTATAATTATTAATTAGGTTATATATATAAAATAAAATTAAAATTAAAAAAAAAAAAAGGTTGTCGGCAGGAATGGAAATGGATATGCAGTCCCATCAAATCAACAAAAGTTTGGAGTTGGGACCAAACTCCAAATAGTAAAAGAAAGAAAAAGATATTGTCTCAAGGACAAATGGTTGGTAGATTTCTGTCTTTTCAAGAGCCATTTAGATAGTATTTAAGTAAAATTTATTGTTAGAGATTAGGGTAAGAGAAGAGTCGAGCTCAAATCCATTTTGACGAGCTGGAACTCGTCGAGTATTATTTATAGGGCTCGAACTCAAGCTTATTTGATTTTAACGGATAATTCTAGAAATATAATTTAAAAAATAAGGTGATGATTGTTTGTATTTTAATGAAGATATCTGCGATGGTATGGAGTCAAATTATATTTAAATAAGAATAAAAAGTTGTGAAATCTTATCCATTCAAGTTATTAAATTCCAATATGAAAAAGACTCGTTATAATCTTCAATGTTTTGGTGGTTCAACAAGAAACTTCTTACAGATAAAGGAGTATTTATAATGACGAAAATTACGAGTGCTAAATTAATAAAGATGAAAAAAATCAATTGACTTTTGCTTTATATCCAAGTCGATTTTACATTCATCATGGCTTTAACCAATATGCTAATGCACCATTTTTTCTTCCACAAGAGAACATGTTTATAATATTAGGTCTCATTTAGTTGGTGAAATTAGTCATTACATTTATTAAGTGAGATTAGTTATTAATAACTAAATAACTGGATTTTTTTTTCATGTTTGGTATCCGCTATAACTTATTTAGTCGACCCACAAATATTATGTTATCATGACTTATATCATTTGAAGTAGTTTTTTGTTGAACTTAACTTACGCAACTAAACGAGGCCTTACTTTATAAATTAATGGTTGACTCGTACATTATTAAACACCAGTAAGTAAAAATCCTATTAAAAAGTGAGTAAATTTCTTATTAAACTGCATATGCTAACAAGTAAATTCTAATAGCCAGCAGCACAGCACTATCATTACATTCTAATTTTCTATTATCATTTTACAAAATGTTGCCATCATAAAATTTACCACATTTGTTCAAATAAGACGTCAAATTCACTCAATCGAACACAATTTTCAGCTCGATAATCCAAACAATTCGTAATCGTTACAAAAATAAAGATCATTCTTCTTTTTTCTTGAAAAATATTTTTAAAATTAAACCAAAAAAAAAAAAATTCAGAAAGACATGTTCCCAAGTAAGAGATGCAAACCTGTGCAGCTACATACAAGAATCCCAAAATATAGTTATCTGTCTACATCCTCTCTCATCGTTTCTTCTCCACCATCATCCAACTCTTTCACTAGATTCTTACCGAAGATCTGAAAAGGCACAATTTCAGAAAACTACATTCTTCTAACCACGTCAGCAGCTACTACTTTGAACTCTAAATGTCATGCACAATTGTCTAACTATATCTCAGGCAGATGGTAAACGCAATAACTCACCATCTCTATCGCTTACAAACGTTAACAGATTAATCCTAAAACTGGAATACACAGAAAGGAAAAAAAAAAGGCGCATCTAAATATTACAAATAGTATGACTGAAACAAAATTACATTCACAGAAGATACGGATAACTACTCAAAAAGTATCCTAAATATATCTTGAAGGGAAAGCATTTTTCTGGACTCACATTATCTGCTTACAGCAGGGAGAAAAATCGAGTCATCCTGCAAAGTCAACTGTGCAGTAAAAAGATTTATTGGATCTCCCCATCCTCACCAACTTCACCATCTTCAAGCTCCTCATGACCACCAATTCGTCGGGAACCATCTCTGTGGTCTCGTCTGTGCCTTTTATGCCTGCCTTCGCCATCTGATTCGGGCGAATTTGCATGCTGAAATAAACATAAAGAAGAGTATCAGATTAACGTGGTTGAAAAGAAAGAATCAGAATTTTTCATCAGTGGATAATATATATATATATTAAAATTACCTTTCTTGACTTTTTACGGTCACTGCCATGTCTGCTGCGGGACTTCTTTGTGTCATCTTTGTCATCTTTATCAGAACTGACATCATCAGTTGGGCTCTTGTGCCGTCTTCTATGTTTCCTGTCTTTGTCCTTTTCCCTTTTCTTCTCGTCTTTGTGTCCTTGACTTTCCACACCATCATCAATCTCCATCTCTTCATCATTTCTTGAATTATCTTTCCCCTTCTCCTTTTCTCGATCCAAGTCTCGATCTTTCTCTCTTTCCTTCTCTCTCTCCCTTTTTTCTTTGTCCTTTCTCTTCTCTTTCTCCTCCCGCTCAGTCTCCTTTTTCGCCTACAAAAGAAACATTTAGATTAGCTGTCCAAAGAAAACACGTGTCACCGCTCCACCAATAATTACGAAATATTAGACTCAACTCTTTCAATATAGTGCAGTGACACATCCAAACGGTACTTACGAACTACCACTGTAAGTTTGTAACTGCTAAAATTTACCATGGATACATGAATTTTTATCGACACAGGGAGATTCTATCACAAAAGGTATTAGATGTTCAGCCAGTGACACAACCTAATGACAGCAAGTATGATCTCAACATGGCATTGGTCAAAGCTAGTTCGAGCAAACAGATTTTCATTACCTTGTCTTCCTCTCGCTTGCGTTCCTTCTCCTTTACTTTCTCTTGCAGACGAGATATATATTCATCAAATATCTCCTTGCAGGAACTTTCATCTCCAACAGACCTAGTGAACAACAACAAAGTATGAGACAGGAGAACATTAAGTACTCTGGATAGTCACTATTCCAAACAATTTGCATTGCATGTCTTCTCCAATTGAGAAAAAAGTTTACCTATATTCTGAGCTGTCCTCAACAAGATGTTTGCATTCCTCCCACGTAGACAACACATTTATTTCCTAGTAGAAGTGAAAAAGTAAACAAATTAGGCGACAGTTCTCCAAACAAATTATCGGCAAAACTATGAAACACGTTGTAATATCCCTCTTTCAGCCTCAAGAATGTCTCACATACCTTGATTGTGCTCAACTTATCGGTGAAATCTTTGGCCAGCCGTTTAAGCTTCTTAGCCTCTTTCTCTTCTTTATCTTTAGCTCTATCTATTAGATCCTCGTACACAAGGCTGCAATTCACATTCATAATAGTACTTAAGGCACTCCCCCGGTAACGGGCAAATTTTCGGTGGATACATGAAAAACTCAAATGTTTTCCATCCGGAAAGAAAAGGGAAATTCCGGAAGGCAAAACTTTTCAATTTAAGGGTGGCGAACCCCTTACCGGTAATTCCCAGGGGAATATTTTTACCCTTTCCCCTTTTTTTTTAGGAGTCTTTGGAAATTTCTTTTCCAGTAAAAAAAGGATCTTTTTGCCAAAAATTTTTTTTTCGGGGGGGGGGGGGGGGTGGGGGGGTGTGGAAGCTAATATATTAGTAGTGGCCATTATTGTGAAGTTTCAACTGTGCATCACCATGAATCAGAGGTGAAGAAATCACTGGTCATGATGAATGCTGTAAGTTCCAATTGAAATAGGTAGTAGTACAAAACACTTTTCAATTCGTTCACTATGTGCTTAAAAGAAAGCAACTGAATCCTACGTTGTGAAACTAGGAAAGAGAGTAGCAAAATTAATACCTGTAAATTAATATCAGATATTGAGGGGGAACCAATGCTTTCTTCAATTGAGGACTTGAAGTCATCAAATGTCGTTGTTGATGCAATTGTTACCTAAGAACACAAGCAAAGAATATATTTCATTCAAAATATAAAACAACATGATAGATTCTTGGATGGAATAGAAATTATACCTTCTCATGCTTCAAAGCATCCTTTATGCGGGCTTTGTCTTCATCATACTGCCGAATAAATAAAGATGGTGATGATTAAGTAATAAAAACAAATATACCTCAATAGCACCATTGATAAAAACAAAAAAGCACAAACATAATGAAGGCAAAGCAGATGGAAATACTTAGTGCGAGGAGAAATACATAAATTATTGAAAATACAAAAATCTTTTGTCGAGATTCTTATTTAAGATCTCTAGGTCTAAAGGCCTAAGCCTTGACCATGAAACTTTAAGCTTAGGGACATAACACAGAAGTACCTTTTTCACTAGTTCTTCCGCAACATCCTCAAACAAATCTTTGGGGGTGGAACCAGAAGTATTCAAGGCAACTGCCGCATAGGGCTCAGAATCCTTGACCTATAACGTTAATGCAACATTAGAAATACAAGAGTAGAACAATATGAACTAGAAGAAACAACAATAACCAGGGAAAGATAAACTTTTGATGAATAACAGGGAAAAGTTTTATTAATCAAGCCCACTGATATGTTTGATTAGGAATAGTAGAAAAGACAGCATACTTTCTGACAATAGTCCCGCCAGTAAGTTTTAGCAGTGAGAGTGCCAGTAGCAATATGTTCTTCCATCATCTCGCGAAATGCATCACGATTTTTACGCTCAGTTCGTCTCAATTGTTCCTTGATGTGCAGAACAAATCGTCAAAATAAAGAACAAATCAGATTAGAGAAAACTAACAAATACATTTGCTCCCGGGATACCTTTTGTCTCTTCTTCTGCTCGTCATCTTCCTTCTCCAAGTCACGGATATAATCCTGCACAACCACACATATAAATACGCACACAAGTACATAACTTCCATAAAGCAGGTTCCAGGTTTAAAAGTAAGAACTTATAAATCACTTTCACTTTCTCCAAGGCAAAGACAGGTTGAAAGAGAAGGCAACCAAAAAGCACATGTAATAATAGGGAAGCACATGATGCCTATTATTAGAAATTTACTAAATCATGAATCTTATCTAACCTGAAAAACGTCCAGCCTGTCTAGCTTATCAAGGCGAGTGCATCTTTCATCATCTTCCAGAAGATCTTGAACCTTCCGCCACTGGCTATCCACCTACACATAAATAAATATTTTTTTTTACCAATGATCAGGCTTTTGAAATGAACAGGGAGAGGATATAGGGAAGAGAAATGATTAAGAACTCATCAACAAATATACCTTGATAAAGCCACAGGATTCGAGAAATTGCCTAAATTCCTGCTTATTCCGCCGCTGCTCCTCTTGAGCCTTCGCCTTCTCCTGAACCACATATAGAACAACAGAGACCTCAGGTATATATACCTAGAACTTATATATTTCAAGGAAAAAAATAGAAAATTCCTAAATAACTTCGTATAGAAGTGATTGGTGCTGCAAAGGACGCTGATTCTAATAGCACTTACAGATATCATATAAATTATGGGTTTACAGATATAAAGTTGCATTCGGATAGAAGGATTTCAAATCTATGGAGCTTGTTTGGATGAATTCAATGCACAATAGGTTCCAATCATTGACTCTCACTTTGAACTAGTTTTAGATTTTTTCTGGTGGATATAAAATTTATGGAGTCATTCAAAATCCTTCACCCAAAAACTCATCAAACTCAAACCTTCAAATCCAAATGCAACCTCAAGGAACTCATAAATCGTACAAAAGTCAAACAACACATAATATATCCTTATAACCTTAGTATTCTGAATGATCATCACACATTTTTTACTGAAGCATGGAAACTTGGAAAACAAAAGGTACTTCATGAGTCATCTCACAAGGACATGATCTTGATAAAATTGAATTTTGTTTCAATGACATCAAAATTTAGTTCGATGCAAATGACCAAAAAGGAAAACAAAATACCACTGCCTAGTCCATACCTTTTTGTGAAGGTCGACCAAGTAGTTTCTAAAGAGATCCTCTCGGTCTGATTCTAGCTCAACAGCCTTGAAACGCTTATCATCTTCAAACATTATTACGGCTTTGCTGGATAATAAAAAAGAATGTTAGATGGGAAATTCTTGCTGAAGTCCAAGTAAGAAGAGAGGCTGAACTACCTCCATCGCATTGATGATGTGAGTTCTTCAGATTCCTAAATGAAAATTAAAATACTTAAATTAGTTTTCTTATGAAACAGAACAACAAAATCTGTATATATATCAACAGTTTTTTTATGCCAGACTGCACATCATAAAAAATCAAATATAAGTATAAATGGCATTGAGAAAATAAAAATATTGTCCATGCCAAAACATGAGGCAAGTAGCATGTTAAGTTGCAGTCAGCAGTTCACAAGGCCCTAACCCACGAACGTGTAGCTTCCCCTTGAGATGCTTAAATATAGCAGTAGAAATACAATAAACTACACACAGTTAGCAGGAAACTACTGAAAGGATTTTAATCCTTACTTCCAGCATTGTCATGAACTCCTCCTTCGCTTTTCTCTGCCTGAGACGCCTCTCCTCAGCCTCCACTTTTTTCCGTTGCATCAAGTACTATAATTGATAAGAGTTAAAAAAGTTATTAAAAGTAAGCAAACTCTAGAATAATCTGTAGAAAACTCACGAGCAAACTATCAATATATCCAAGTAGGCAAGTACCTCATTAAATGCTTGCTTCCGTTCACCGAGGGTTTTCAGGGCACCGTATCTTTTGTCATTAATTATCACCCGCATAGCCTGACACAACATTGTATAACAATGTTTACCATTTTCAAATACATTTACAGAAGAACAGAGTAGTATATTCAATTTACCTGGTCCCATGACCAATCAGCCTCAACATTAGCAGACTCCAATAGTGCTTTAAATGCATTTTTTGCCTCCTGAACATAAAGGATATCAGATACATGTACAAATCCACCTGTAAATATAACAGCTATAGCACTTTAAAGTGTCATACCTGCTTGGTGGCATATACCATGGGTTCATCATCCATTGGTTTCTCTTCCACTGGCGTAACATTTAATTTTCCATCAACAGTTGTCCCTTTCTTTTCCTCCTTAAAAATCAAGACAAAGACCATTACTACCAATTACTTTTCCAATTATATGATAAGTGAATCAGCAGTATACAAAACATATATTTGCATCTTCATCAATAAATCAACCAGTTTCAGACACTTAGCAGGAGAAGGAGAGCTAAGAAGTAAGGGGGAAGTGAAAATCAGACAGGGCAAGAAGATAGGGGTGAGGCAGATAGGGAAGGAAGATGCAATGGAAAAGGAAGGAACGGAATTTAGCTAAACCCAATAGAAACAGAAAAGGCGCAATATCCAGAAAAAACAAACATCTGCATTGCATATACAAATCTTAACTAACTAGTCATACCTCAGTATCCTGGAAAGAAGCTCCACCTAGGGGACTCGCCCTAACATGGGATGATGGAATTTCCGTGCTGGTCCTGAAATATGTTCAATTAGAAATCAATATAACAAATCCACAAAGCATGAAACCTGGTTAGCTAAAGAACTTCATACAATGGGGTTGTATTGTTGTTTGCGATTATAACTGGAGCACCAGAACTTCCAGGAACTTCATAAGGGGAGGGAACCACTGTTTCTGCCACTGAGGTCACACCAAACGAACTTGTCGTAGCAATCTGTATAGCAGGAACATCTGCTGATTCAGAAATCATAGAAGCATTAGCATCAGAACCAACGGGTACTGGGGCAGGACTTGAAGTGACCCCTGCTATTGTTGTTGTGGTGGGGTTGGCCTCAACAGAAGTGCCCGTAGTAGAGGTTGTTATAGTAGAGCTAGTATTCATTTCCGAATGTGGTCCCTCGGAGGCAGCCTTTTCAGCCAGTTCACGAGCCAACTGGAGCACATGAGAAAGATTTAGTACAACAAAAGATAAAAATATAAGGGGACATTTTTCAGCAAACCTTCAATTCATCAGGTATTGTCCATTTAGATTGCTTCGTCTCCTTGTTGTAATAATACCTGCGTAAGTAACAACAACATGACTTTATATATATGATTCAAGGGATATTTTACAGACATTCAAAGGTCTACATGTAATTAAGCATCAACATTTCAGAGGATATAATTATGCGTGCATGACTGAAGTCATACTCACTTTCTACCCTCAGAAGTAGTGAATTCTTTCCAAACCGTTGATGCATCAGCTCTCTGTCAAAACAGAAGTTTTCAGTCAGATAAGTTCTCACTCACAGCGTAGAAAAGGCTCACTTGGAGATTCATAAAGCAGGATAAAATTAAGAAATGGATGGTATAACATGGTATACAAAACTAAATATAAAATGCTACAAAGGCTTCCAGATGTCAAATATTTTGAGGAATAAAACAGAAACAAAGGCATCAACAAGTCGTAAACAATTCAGCAGCCTAAAGTGATCCAATACTGCACAACGTAAGGAAAAACCTACTTGCAGGATTTCTATTTAACTAATCTCAGCCCAATCCAGGACTGCTTCTATACTCTTCACTAAGGTTCAGGTGTGTGGAATGAATTTGCTGTTCCTAGTTCCAATAATGTGCCTGAAGTTTATTACCTTTATTTACTTTATGAATGAATTTCTTGCGTTCACTGAAATAAATTTACTCTAACTCTAAGATCTTAACTATACTCTACTTCTATTTTAATGTTCAACCACAAGTTACTAGCAACAGAAACATTTCTCAACATTTACCAGATACAGGCCAGAACCAGCCGCTGTGCTGTTTACAGTTTCCGTGCTAGATTATTTACCATTATTCCTTCTCATTCCCAACAAGCAGTGAAATATTACATAGCCTATATATACTTTTCAGGCTTCAGCCATTCATCATTAACACGCTAATTTCATCATACAATGTTCCTATAAATGTATATCCTAATAAATTCCAATTGTTCATATAAAAAGCATAACACCAAATTCAAAGGTTAAAGCTTATAAGGTGCAGATATCCAAGTTCACAGATCAAAACATTCTGAGAAAGTAAATAGAAACAAAAAAAGAAATTTTACCAAAACAAGATATCTGCACGATCAAGTCATGTTAATTGAGATGGGACATTCGATGCATACTTATAGAGCTAATATGCATAATTACCAGAATCATAAGTGCATGGATAATAACAGCAATAATACTAAGACTATGAAGCGGATCTTAGCACAACAAGAACAATATGCTTGTAGCTAGTTATCATGGTCTTTTTGTCAAAACAAGCCCTTCCCCACTAGTTTTCACAGAGTTTAACAAAAGTATCCAATATATTACATCCGAAAAAATCTCATAACTTTTTGCTCAGTACCTGTAGACCTCGTTAAAGGAATGCATGAGAGAGGCAGTGTACCATCAAATCAACCAAACCAACAATATTTATAAATCCATACAAAATGGTAAATCCAAAAACAGATATCGCAACACCTATGGAGACCACTCATACTGAGTTTTGAACTACGGAAAAAAAATAATTAGAACCAGAATAAACAAAAATCTCACAAGTAAATAGCAGCTGGATAATTGGAAAATCGCATGAAATATATATACACTTGGATGGATGGGACTCCAAGTTATGCAGGCTGAAAGAAACCTAACAGTAGGTGCACCTCTTAAGTATCAAAATCACAACATACAAGGAACCAAACCAATTACTGGAGAATCTTTCAAATGAGAAAGACTCAAACATGTTTTAATAAATAACTGAACTTAACAAAACATGCATATTAGCTTCCCAACTTAGACAACTAGTAGGGCGCATATCGTCTATTATCCATAGGTAATAATACTTCAGAAAAATATGCATCATGCTCCTCAAGTCAAACAAGTGATAGTGCACATACTGTTCTAGTAATGGCAGGCAACAGCAGCATCGAGAGATTATCACTAAATTAAATCCAAAATTGCACATGAAATATAAATAGCAATTTGTTGCCTGCCTCGAGAAAGTGAAACCGCCTTGAAAGTGAGGACAAAGAGCAGTCGTTATATTCCCCTGGCTTGCCATGACATCTACAAACCAGTGGAAGGACATGCATATAAACAATAATACACATAAACAATTTTGAACAATTTAAACAAGTCTACAACTTTAATGTCTACAGAATAGGACAAATTTGCACAAGAACGCAGCAGAACAAAAATAGTGATCCAAAAAATAAATAGATGTTACTCATGATTTCTGAAAAGCAGCACATCAAGAAAATCACTCACCTCCAAAGGAGTCAGCAACTCAGAAGGCTTCTCCCAACTAGACTGCTTCGTGATCTTGTTATAATAATATCTGAGCAGATACATAATATAAATATATCAGCTCCAAAATATTGTTGATAGAAGCATATAAATCAAACCATTAAGATAAGCCAGCAGTATACAACTAGAGAAGTATAATAGTCGACACTCAAAAAAGGAAAGCGCTCCAGTTAATCAATTATATCTCTCACTGTCAAATTATGGCAGTCACATTCCCAAAAAAGTCCAACTTTCAATTCCTAGATGACATTCTGCGGAGACATGTAAACTAGAAAACATAAGTAAATCAAAGAATAATTAACACCTTCTTCCATCAGCAGCTTCATATTCTTGCCAATCAGAAGCATTCTGTTGAACCGCACTAGAACCACTAACAGCCTGAAAAAAGTACAGGAAAATAATATGAAAGTTGAGAATAAAATTTCTATTAGAATTTCATGTATGTGCAACCCCACAATAGTTCAAATGACAAACATTAAATTTACAGTAAGATGCCTGGACCCTACAAAAATCACTTTAAAAGAAGTTCAATAACAATGAGCAATAGAATAAGGATACTTACTGGTACAGTTGCACTGGCAGGGAAGGGTGGCTGGTTGGGTTGCTGCAATGGTGCAACACCTGGTGTACTTTGACCTGAGTGAAACCACTGTGGTGCACCAGTAGGAGGACCGCCAGGCATAGACATTTGGGAAGGTTGGAATTGAGGAGACGCACTGATGCCACTTTGTGGCAAACCAAAAGAAGACGGTGCATACTGAAACGGAAATAAAATATATCAGATGAAGCCAAAATTAAATGCGGCACAGAATCAAGAATATGTATTTGTCAAATTCTTACAGTATACGATGATGAATACGGAGCTCCATGGCTTGAGGCAGCCTGGGGCTGAGGCATGCCTGAAGTAGGCTGCATATTTGATTGAGGAAACGAAGATGGCACAGGCTGGCCAGGCCGTGGTAGAAACTGCTGCATTTGTTGAGAAAATGGATTCGGTTGACTTTGACCAAGAGGCATCCCATGATTTTGTGCTTGTCCGGCTGTATGAAATTGCTGAGTAGCTTGCTGAGGGATAAACGATTGCCCTTGTGGGGCCTGTCCTGCAGGACGGAACTGTGGCATATACATATTTGATACATCAATAATGTACTTATGTTGTTTGGGACCCAGAGAAACTAATTCTGGAAGAAAACAAGAAAACCTAAATATGATTGAATTACATACTTGCATCGGATAGGAAGGAGCATAATTCTGTGGAGCCATAGGTCCGGATTGAGGATGTTGCCAATGTGGCTATAACAGGAAAACAAACATATCAGAAGAGATTATAATCTCAAACGAAATCGATATTTGAACATCTCATAGTTATTACTTGTTAGACAAATCCCACACTATCCAGAGTAAATAGAGTTCAGTAGAGCCAATCAAACAATCCAAAAGTTACGCGCAGAACTATATTCAGTCAAGAATTACTTAATTCGCTAATCTCAATTAACTCAATGGAATTACACAAGTAACTCTCTCCAGTAGCTGGCTAGTTTCACAGCAATGCCCCGGCTAAGCAAATTTAATAACTGAATATGCAAAACCTAACTCATTAATCTAATTCTCTTACAGAGCTGCCATTTCCATGCTAGGTATCCATTTCGTCAATTTCGACGAGAAAATTCCCAAAACAATGAGAACCGAGTTGCAGTTTACAAAATGCGATCAGCTAAAGTTTACCTGTGAACCAGAAGGTGGCTGGTTACTTGCCATGCCTGCGGCAGGTATACTTTACTACTGCCCACACAACCTGAAAATAAAAAAAAAAAAAAAAAAAAAAATATTACGTAACCATGAAAATTCAGCAAAATAGCAATGTATAAATACAAATTAAATCCGAAAATCGCACTTACCTCGGAAGGAAACGGAATTTTACAGAAACAAATCCTCGGGCAGAATCGATTTTGAGAGATTTAGAACAAAAGGTGAGAGATATGAACCCTAGAAGGAAGAGGACTAACTCGAATGTCTTGAAACCGGGTCGACAAAATTGGGTGTGATCGTGAATCGGCTTAGAAATTGGATAATTGACCGGCCCATTCAATACAGGCCCATTAGCGCAGCCCAGTTAACTCACAAGCCCATTAGTGCAGTCCAGTTTACCCACGGTGGGCTAGGGTTTACTTCATTCGCATCCTTTCTCTTCTCTATAAAAACAGCACTTCGCCATTTCCAATCAAACACAGTAAGCATATGCTCTCTTCCTTCATCTTCTCTCTCTGCAGATTTCTTATCGTTGAAAACAGTTCCAATTGATGAAAACATTATTTATTTATTTTTCTTCGTCTGGTTTGTCGATTTGATGATGTTATCTTCATTTTTATTCAAAATTTATGAATATGAGATTGGATTTGATGAAAAATTATTTTTCTTTGTCTGATTTTTCGATTTGATGATGATATTTTTATTTTTATTCAAAATTTATGAAAGTGAGATTGGATTTGATGGAAAAAAAGAGGAGGTGGTTGGCGGTGATTATAAAAGTAATTCCTCGTACTGAATGCTACAAGCTTGATAGACTCTATTACACCCATAGAATATGAGCTTCCCACCTCTCCTTTCTTCATCTTTTACTTCCATGTTTTTAGTTTCATATCTTGAATCGATGTATATAACTTATTTCGCTGTTGAATCAGCTAATTTTATCATATTTCGCTGGTGAATCAGTAAATTATTTTTATTTTTTTTTTATTTTGAAGGAGTTGGCAACATAAGTAACAGAGCAAAATCAGCACACGATATTTGTTATATGTTTAGGGCCTCTCCTAATATTGAGTTTTTGGAGGTGTTTAAAGCCCATTTTGACACTCTTTTGCTAGAAAATCAGGGTTACGCATACCTCCACATCTATATCTCAACTTCATGAAAATAAAATATCTGTTATTAAATAATTTTATAATGATATTTTTTCTTAATTGTTTATTTGTTTCAAGTGTTGTTATTATGAAATTGAAACCATTTTTTCAATATATGATTTCGAAATAATATTATTAATTTAGAATTATTAACTTTTGTTAGAAATTTATTTAATTCTTAATAGAGAATTTGTACTGACACCATTAGTGTACATACATAATTATGACCGTTATAGAAAACTAAATTAGAGGTTGTTTGGCGAAGCTTATAACATCTTAAAAAGAGTTAATAAGATGTTTTAGACTTAAATAACTACTTTTACCCCACTTTTTTATTTAAGAGGAAATAAGTCCATTATTCAAACCCTCTAAAATTTAATCATAAAAATATGATATAACAGCTTATTAACTATTAGAACATTTTATCAGATATAAGAGTTTATTAGTTGAGTGATATATCTTAATTGCGTGACTTCCCAATAAAAGAATACCTAATCAACTCGGCCAAATTAATTGAATTTTAAAGTCGGCCTAACTAACAGAAAGATCCTATGTAAGAAAACGTTTTAATCCGGCCCAGCAAAACAATTTTTTTTACCTGGCCCAAAAATTGAAGCCCCAAACCATTAAAAATGCCCAACATATGAAGGAATAATCCAATTAATTAAAACGGCCATTATATAGAAAAAATATTTCCTGACCAGACCCTAAAATAGTTAATAAACACGGCCCAATTAATTAAATTATCCAAACGAATAATAATTTTAAACTCTGCATTATTAACGAAAAGGTCCCTAACCAAGAAAATCTTGCAACCCAGCCCAGTTAATTAAGAAGCCCAACAAACTAAAGGCCGTAAAAAACTTGCAATCTGGCCCATTTAATTAAGAGGCCCAACGAACCAAAATGTCTCGATGCGGCCCAACAATCCCGGCCTATTTAAATTGTAACTTGCGCAGATTGATTAAAAGACCCATCGTACAAATAAAATGAAATCCTGGCCCAATTATTTAAACCTTCTAATCCATGAAATATTTATGAGCTTTACTCATAGTTAAACTGATAACTTGCTCGAATTAATTAAAAGGTCGACTATGCAAAAATATCTTAAATGCTGTCCCAACCAATTAAACAATACAACCCAATAGAAACTTGACCCAATTAATTAAACAGCTATATCCAAGGATTATACGCAGTTTCACTCTCATGTCGAATTTACTTGATAGCCAAATCCCAGTTGATGACAATCTGCGGTTTCTTCGATCCTACACCCGGTGATAAACACCGGGTGG
>NW_012193250.1:2472049-2491924 GCF_000504015.1 Erythranthe guttata
TTGTGGATAAGATTTGAAAGATGACAAAGACTACCAAATTATACCTTGAGCTTCTCTATCTACATGCAAGAGAGAGAGAGAGAGAGAGAGAGAGAGAGAGAGAGAGAGAGAGAGAGAGGGGGGGATGCGGCGTATTATAAGGAAAAAGCATAGAGTGGTGCTAACCTGCGCTTCTGTTGTGGTGGTGGTGGTAATAAGGGAATGACGTGGTGGTGTGGGAGTTGGGGGAGGAGAAGCTGAGCATTTGCTGATGATGATGGCTTTCACTGTGAATATTATTATTACTACTGCCATTATTATTAGATCTCTGCAGCAAAGGAATATTATTATTATTATTATTATTTTCGCCGCCATTATTAGAAGAAGGTGAAGTCATCTTGGCCAATTTAAAATCCCTGGATTCGGCTTCATTCATTGCTCTCTCTTGCTTCAGAAATCCAAACCCACCGCCCCATTTCTGCGGCTTGTTACTATTACCACCCTCCGCCGCCGCCGCCGCCGCCGCCGCGGCGTTGGTTAAGGAGAAGCCGCCGCCATTGTTGGTCGTCGTCGGAGATGGAGAGCACACGAAACCGTCGAAGCCGACCACACCAAAATCCATAAAAGAAAAAAAAGATTACTACAAAGGTAACTAGCAGTTGGTGGTGTTGGGTGCGGAGACAGGAGCTGGGTTTGTTGGAGGAAGTACCGCCATGAATATTTGTTTATCTTTTCTTTAATTATAGAGAAGAAAGAAACTGTATGTATGATGTAATAATATGTATGTATATGGTTGAGAATGTAATGTAGGTGCTATGTTTGGTTTTGGAGAGCTGAAAAGGAGAAAACACAGTGGTTCTTGTTTAGTGAGTTTGATGTTTGTCAAATGAATTTTAATTATTGGAGAGAGAGAGTTATAGAGAGAGAGAGAGAGAGAGAAAAAGAAGAGAGAGAAAGAGAAAGATGAGAGAGAAGGAGAGACAGTAGATTGGAGGATGGATGGATATACTGCGTCTGTCTGAATGGTTTGAGACAAAAACTACTACAGTACTCTTTGGTACTACTATACATACTATCTTCTTTCTTACTATTTATTTATAATTTATAGTATATGATATGTACAAATGTAATGTGTATATATAATTATATATATACATATATATTATATATATATATTGTATGGGTGAATTATGGCCTCCCCTGATTTCTTGTCAAATTACGAAAACACCCTTCATGTTTTAGTAATTATAGTCACTCCCTCAACTTATGTATTATCTTACGAAAATATCTCTAGAGATAATTTTATGGATGTTAAATTGATAAAACCAAACCGAAATTTCGGTACACTAACATTTCATACCGTTTACCAAACTAAATATACAATTTGGTTCGGTAATAACAGAATTACATAAAATTTATATAAAAATATTTAAAAGGAAGAAGTGGCTGTAATTACACAAACAATGAAACTTTTTCCATAATTTGACTATAACTTAGAAGATGGCGGTAATTTGACCTATATTGTATTTCAACCGGTATAACT
The DNA here is from genome assembly GCF_000504015.1 of Erythranthe guttata. The sequence goes on from NW_012193250.1 coordinate 2,473,572, forward strand.
ATTTGTCGAACAATGCTGTTTAACATCTAAATATTTAACACTTAAAAGAATCTTTTAAATATATTTATTGTGGTTTCCTGATTCACTTTAGGTATTCCTGGTCAAAGAAACGAAGCTTGTGACAAGCGATGGTTTCACAATCTCAAATAATTAAATAAGAGTCTAATAATTTATATAGCTAGGCTAATTGAAATATATAAACCAAGCACGTGACATCCATAGATGAAAATCATCACACCTAATGTATTAATAAATTACATTTAAATTTAAATGGGTGGGTCAATTGAGATCTTTAGCGTAAAAAAATGGATATTCTGATAATTAATTTAATAAAAGGGTAATTTAGGAATATAGGTTGGTCAAGCCGGTCAAATACATAGTGATTTTTAATATATTGACGAGTTTAAATAACTATTAATTAACTAAGTACACCTATACATTATTGTGTGTGATTATGAGCAGATCAACAATTAAAAATCACCGAATATATTTATTCGGTCTAGTTACTTCACTAAGCAATAAGCACACTTTGATTCGCCATAATACAATACTTACATAATCTTACGAGTAGCAATTTCACATTGTATTTTGCGTAACCGTAAATCAAACCAAAAGTAATAATATTTTAAATTCCTAAATTATTTAGTGAAAAAAGAAAAAAAGACAAAAAGGAAAAAGCAGTACGGACACACGCATGAAGGAAGTGCGACTTTTGGGGGGCATATACAAATTAGGGCATTGTCGCACAGCCTACACAATATTCTTCCAAAGTCTTTGAAAATATTTAGGGCAAAATATTTTTCAAAAAATATTTTCTTTTTTAAAAAGCCAACAAAAGAGGGCCGCAAATAAATAATTAAACTAATTGGTCAACTCATTAGTTTAATGGTACAAGCCCCATTAATAAATAACAAAAATAACTATTATTTTAAAAGAATAATAATAGTAAAATAAAATTGCATAATTGAAGGAAAATACGTAGATGAAGAGGTATATATAGAGTGTAGATATACGGATACTTGAGTCACATCATGTAATTGGAATCCAACAGCTGCCTGACTGACAGTGTGGTAAGAAGAAGACAAAAGAGGATAAAACTGTATAGAGAGAAAGGGTGGGGTGGTGATGGTTGGGGTGGGGGTGGGGGGTGGTGATTGAGACGTGTCAACGGTGGGTGGCGTGGTGTGGGACCCACTCACCACATCAATGGTCCCCCCTCTCCCATAACAATACATTTATTCACTCACACGCACTCCATATATACGTATATCAATGTATATTAATTACATAATAAATATTAAATACGCTTCCATATATGTAGAGACGCGCGTATATACGTACATAAATACGGATACACGTTTGGTGTGTGTACATGTATTTTGCCGGGTGGGAGAGAGCGAGATGTGGATTGAAGAGGTTCGCTTCCTCTTTGCCGACAGGGATGGTTTGGGACCCAATTTACCCTTTTAATTTCTAACCTCTACTTTACTTTTTTTTTTTTTTTTTTTTTTTTTACCCACATTATATCTCTCTTTTTGCCTTTATATTTTTCCTCCTTTGATTCTTCTTCTCTCTTCTATTTTTCGGAAAATGAAAATCAATAATCATAGTCACAAACGATATATAATATCTCGTTCCGAAATATCAGTCACTTTAAAATTTCTATACTGCATTAATTGCTCAATTTTACCCTTATTAACTATTGTCGATACTCCTCCCTATTGATTAGTAGACATATATTTTTAGTCGAAAAACATATAGTTTCCTAAAAACAATAACTTGTAATACCTTCCTCAATCATTATGCAAAGCTAAAAAGACGATAATTATAATGAAATTAAGACCGTAATAGATATTAATGAATGTAATAGATTTTAAAACTACAAGATATAGGGAAAGGTCTAATAGTAACACTAGTTTAATTTAAAATTTTGTGTACTTAGTAATTACCATTACAAGCTTTCATTTTAATTAATTTGTCCCTAATTAATTATTTTTTTCTATTTATCGGAATAAATCTAAATGACTAACTGCATTGGATTTGGTAGCAAAAGTAGTAGAACTAGCACATTCCTAAGTCATAAATAAAACTACCCTATGCCCTATGGCTTTAGTAGTTGTACTCTGCCACATTTCACACTGTCCCAATTTTTAAATGCCCCGTCACAACGCTTTAATGAGTTGTACACTTGTTATTAATGAAGATAGTCCCATTAGTTGGTGGCTTTGGACAAAGTCTCGTAGTACATAAATCATACACAAATCATTTTTTTAGTACCATATATAAAGTTATTAATCCATCTATTTCAAAATTTTCTTGGAAAACACATAGTTAAGTTGCGTAATTTTGACTTCACGAAAAAAAAAATATCGTACTCGGCTACTAAAATTTCTCTCTCGTTCAGACATGATTTGACTGTCATACGATGTATTTCACCTCATCAAAAATTATAAATGAAATTTTAATTTCATTTTCAAATTATCACCTCAAAATATATTTCCGGAAAATAAATTAGAAATAACCCCAAAAAAACATTAACATTTAGATTCTTCAAGAAAACCCTAGTCCTAGTAAGTAGTACCTAACCGTTTGAATTTCAGTCGTAGGGTACAGTTGTAATTATACATTCAAACAAGTCAACTCTCCATATACTCGAATGCAGTCAAATAATCCACGTAGGTATATAAAAACTCTACCACCCTAGATGCTGTGCGAGAATTAATAATTAGTTAATAAAATTTCATATTTTTTCTTGGTAAACTTAGAGCAATCTGCCAACGTCATCACTATTTTTTCACCAAATCTTATTTTTGGTGGTGAAAAAATGGGTTTATCTCCCACTCTTAGCATATCATTCTACGATTTCACTATTTTTGGTAAAAAGATAGTGTATTTAGTCTCCTACCAATTCCATCAAATTTACACCAAATAATAAAATAATAATATTTCACCATTTTCCTATTTATAGAGAATAACATTTGGTTTGGTCTCCCATGGTATTTTACCAAATATATCATAAAATTATAAATTTAATGTTAATCATAATTTTAGCCGGTTTTAATTTAAAAAATATTGATTATAAATCCGATTATAAGTAAAAAAATTATTAATTATATAATATAAAAATTGTGATAAATTTCAAAAAAACTATTGAAACATGAATGAAAATCAACGTAAATTATTATACATATAATAAAATCACACATAAACATAATTTCATAACTTAATGCATAAAAATATTACAACAAAATTAATAAAAATGATTTCATAACTTAATGCTAACTAAGTAGTTTATGTGTCTTTTATTTATATAATTTGTCTTGTAATTTTTTTGTGACGTTATAATGTTATGTTTTAATTGTTTTTTGATAATAAATATATTTATTGTTTAAACATATAACTTATTAGAGCCAAACATATATTTATTTATTTAATAATAATAATAATAATAATAATAATAATAATAATAATAATAATAATTGTTATTATTATTATTATTATTATTATTATTATTATTATTATTATTATTATTATTATTATTATTATTATTTTCTATTAATATACTAATATATTTTCTATAAATATATTTATATACATACTAATATACTAATATATTTATATATTATCATATTCATTAACTAACACTAATATATTTTCTATAAATATGTTTATAAATTGGTAATCACATAAAATTAGCTAATATAATAATTTATATGCTAATTATAAAATGGTGTTAATTACACCAATCCTATTTTAATTTCTATATTTGATAGGAAAAATAGGATTTGGTGAAAAAAATGGTAAAATGGTGGAAGGATGGGAGATGCAAATTTCTTCACCAAAAAATTTGGTGAAAATATAGGATTTGGTAATATGGTGATATAGGTTTTGACCACAATGGGAGACTAAAACCAAATTATCATAATTTTAGGTGTAATGGCGATTTAGTGATTTGGACTGGGAGGTTAAAAACACATAAATTAGATGTAAGAAATAGGAAATGGTGTAGGGTGGAAGATGCCCTTAGGAGTGCTGCTCTACACATATTTGTTAATTATAAATTTAATTTTTATTACAACTAAATATCTATTCTTAGGATTAAACATTAGTTCAAAAACTATGGAATTAATAATGGGGTTAAATTAATTCAGTTGTAACAAAAAGTAATTGACGTATGAATTAGTAATAAGATGGCTCCAAAATATTTGTTGAAAAAAAGAAACAGTCACACAGTAGATATGCAGAAAGACAAAAACTGTTGGGAGATTGAGGAAAAACATTACTGTTCATGGGAGTTTCCCAAAGCATCATCAATTAAATAATAATATTTATTTTATTATTTACTATAATAATAATATATTCATTGGGAAATTACACTATCTAATTAAAACTGCTGCTGCATTTATACATATATACGCTCTTTTGCACGGAAAATATTGATTTTTTATTTATAATATATTTATTTAAATTGTGTCCAAAAAAGAACATCATCATGAAACCTACGGGTATCAATGCCTGAGAGCATAATAAAAAAATCAATAAAGACAACTAATTTTTTTTTTATTACTATATACCTCAAGAAATGTGTAATCCCAAAGGCATGTCTTATCAGATTAATCATTTATGATTTTCTTTATTTTTTTCTTGGTCAAAACGAAGTTAATACAGACACAAAAAAAAAAAATTATATATATATATATATATATATAGAGATAGAGATAGAGATAGAGATAGATACACATGCATGTATGTAGATGAATTTTTAAGGGGAGTGAAGATGCATGCCTGTTCTAAGTTTTGTCCTGGTCTGTAGGCACACATAGGATTGTGTGTCTGTATGGCTACTTGTTTCCAATTGCTTCTCTCTAGGGTTTGCTATATACTATGCTTGTTCATTATTAATTTCTTTTAATATATATATACTCAGCAATTCTATCTCTTTGGTTTTTGTTCACTTCTCTCTAATTAAGGCCGCCGGTTCATGAGGTTTTTCAGGGACTTAATTAGTAATGACAACCTTAATTAGAAACTGAATCAAATTAGTAGGTATCAATTGTCCTAAAATCAGTCGGTGTTAGGAGAAACCAAACTCTAACCTTACAGCGCATTCGTCACATACAAACGTATACATCATTCGACTATGTCCCACTCGTACTTAGGCTTTCGTTACATTGATAATTACCGTTAAATCCAGACTAACATATGTATAATATATATGTATTATATTATACTATATTAATATATATATCCCCTAGCTAGTAATGTAGCATTATAGTGAAGCTATTCTAATAGTATCATAATTTTTGTGTAGAAAGCTAATTAAGAGATACCACCACTTGCATCACATGATTATTCTATAAAGCCAATTGCCCAACTTTGAGCTCTACTCCCAAAAGTTAGCATCTTTCCCTTCAAATTCCATTTTCTAAAGCTAATTTTTCCCCACCCCTATGTATATATTGAAAGGAGATATTTTGAGACAAAAAATTGCAATAATTATATAATTAACAGAAAATTGCAATAATTATCTAATTAACTTTATACCGAATATATATATCTACAAGACCTGAAAATTGGGGGCACAAGTTATTAATATAGTAGCAAGAAGTAGCATGTGGTATATATATAGTGCACATTTACCACTTAATTCTCACTTTCAAATGTGAAAAGGTAGTGGTCCAGCTATTTTAGGGCAATCTTTTCTTCATTTTGGCTGTCTATTTGACAAACTGCATTGATGCATATGTTTCTTGAATTTAACCCCCTAGATTTCTCTCACTCCCCACATGGCATGCACGTGACCACAAGAAAATTAGTTAACCTATCTTTTTTTTCCTGTATTTAACTAATCTTAATTAAAATATAGTTCCAAGGCTAACCTGGATTATATCAAGCCTGGAGAATGAGGCTGATAAGGTTTGACCCCTTTTGGATCAAATTCCAAAGGGTTTGTTAGAAAAAGTAGTCATTTATTTTTTGGTTGGAATTTGGGCACCACTCATGGATATACTTCACAATTAATTACTCCTTAATTAATTAATTAATTAACAAGCCCAAAACCCTAGATTCTATTAAAAAAATAATGAAATTCTTGCCTCAATGAATTAGTGGTATACATTGGAAGATGTGATTAAGTTTATATCAAGGTTTGTTGGGTTGGCAACCTAAAGATGACAAAAAGCTTGGTCATGCAAAAGTGAGATTGGAAAAGAAACCATAGATTAATCAAACTGTATTAGAATAATCAAACGTAAGATGCTTCCAACCTTAAATTTAATTATATGTCATTTTAGTCATTGATCTTGACTAGTAACATACCTTTGTTCCTTTTGTACTTTTTTTTTTTTCCGGACTAAGTAAACCTACACTCTCGCATAATAACATGCAAATTATACGAGAGACGGAAATTACACTAGGCTAACCATGTGTAACAATCTCGATCTAGCGACCGCTGGCAAGGGATCCAAACCTAAATTAACTAACATAGCCTCAGTTGCTCGAACAGCTAGGTCACCCGTTGCGGAACCTTATGTACTTTTGATGAACCATTCAACCAATCTCTCTTAATACTTTGTTGAGTTTTACTTTCTTTAAAAAAAAAAATAACACGAAAAAGGGAAGGAAAAAAAAAAAGATTTTACTTTTTCGTTTTCTTTTATTGCACTATTAAAAATATTTTTAAACTTGAGGGTAATTAATAGAGAGTGCATGGCTCGAGGGGGAAGGGCTACAACTGTCATTTTACAAAGTTGGGAGCTCAAAACTTTTCCTAGTTTGTAGGATTATTTTTTAGCAAGAAAATTAAATAAATAGGAAAATGAGGCAAACATGTATACATGGAGAAACGAACCCAAAGACCAAAGTTGGGTTTCATGGTCTTCAAAACCCAACACCCCGGATTATTCAAAGGCTATGTGACATACTCACATGCACATGGATTAAAATATGTATGAGGATTGATTAGTTAAATGATTAATATGTTCACATATCTATGTAACATTAAACTATTAATTAGTTAATTAGATGCGATTATCGAATATTCGCACGCACTAGATGAGAAGGATTATTATACTAATTGCATTCGTTAATCGCATGTGAGAAGATCTTGGGATTGAGTCTCACTGCACGAGCTCGAGCTCATTAGGGACAAAACTTATCTTACCCACCCCCAAAGGAAATTAGTACTAACAGATAATTAAGTTTAATCGTCGTACAAAATGCAAATCGTCTTAATAGAATTAATAAGATTTGAGTATGAATGTATAATGATTATACACTATTTCATTTCATGTTTGGAATTTACTGTTATGAAATAAAGTATTGCAATCTGGCATTTTTTGGCAATACAGATTATCTAGGGCAGTTAATAAAGTACCTCGGTATAAATTCCGCGGCCCATCCAACACTTTTTATGTCTCGCCAAATTTAACTGCGTTAGAAAAAAAAAAAAAGGTTAAAAAATAAATAAAATAACATGTCACAGGATGCATCTCAAATGCAAATTCAAGCCACTGGGTATATTACCTTCCTAGTCGACCGGTCTCCAATCGAAACCGATCGTAAATTCTTTCAAGGCTTGAATCTCTGAACTCAGAAATCAGAATTTCTAGAAAAAAAGGCAGACATAAGAGAGGGGTTAATCAACAGTCAACCGTCACTTTGACAAGTCAAATAATTAAAACTGCAGTTAAGAGTCGATTAATAAAGGATTAGGAGAATTAATGCACAACTACATTAATAATCAAGAACTAGAAATGAGAAATTGGATCGATTTACTAAATCAAGAACGGAAAATGTCAATTACTTGTTCCGATCGTTTGGCTGAGGAAGATGCTTTGCAGATTTCAAACTCATTGCAGCAGCAAAAAGAGTAGTGATTGTTCAATTATAATCAGTTATACAGCTCATTCTTGTTTGAGTTCATCTTGTCCAGTAATATAGTCCTGATATGGCTTATAGCTTCTTTGAAAATCCAAGTCCCGTTTCTTCAACTCTCTGAATATCTCCGCTTCCTTCTCCCCAAATTCTATACCGATTTCATCAAACTTCAATTCTATCGGACACCCCACATCAAATATCTCTTGAACCGTCATGTCTGCACTAATTTCAGACGCAACTTCTTGGCTTCTCCTAAAAACATGGCTCGAAAACATGTAATCTGATCGAGGTTTCTGCATGCTTGCATCCGACGGACTTTCCAAGAAAGACGATGGTTTATGACAAGAAAATTTCAATTTTTCAGTCACGGGGCTCATATCTTCAGTATCATCTGCAAGAGAAACGAAATCTTCATCCGGCGATTTTGCATCCGCACCAGAAAATTGCTCCTTAACAACTTGTACGACTTTGTCACATTGATCTTTCAACTGAGCTTGAACTGAGTATTCTTTTGATAGGTCCCTTTCCTCTTTAAGCTCTTCCAAGCAAACGTTATGAAGGGTAGCCAAGAAAACAGGAGGAAGCACTGGACCTACAAGGGAATCGGATCGCTTAACTTTACTCGACCATTTATTGCTTCGGTGAGATGGCTTTCTTAAAGAAAATGGCGGGCCGTGGATTTGCTCGGGAATTTCGAGAAACTCGAGAGGTTCCATGTGATTTTCAAGATCCTCGTTAAAATCCGTGTAAGTCGAAAAAGCCAATTTCAATAGACTTGTAGGCAGAACGGAACACATACTCCTTAAAGCAATCTCGTGTATGCTAGTCGGCAAGTGAATATCTTTCAACACAGCAGAAACTTCACAAGACGATTGCTCTCTTTGAAGCCCAAACGCTTTCAGTCTATGACATATCTCTTCATGAAAATTGGAATCCGCTTTATACTTTTTCTGGGCATTTTCATCACTGGCTGCTCCTGTCACTCTTCTTTGGGCGACGTAGTTAGCCAGATTACCTTCTAAGAAGGCATTAAGAAAATCCAACTTCAGATGCTGAAATTTCTTTGCCCCAACATAGTCTGAAGGGTTGCAGTCGAACAAAAGATTGTCCTGTAAATAACACTTTTTCCTTTTGTGGCCTGCTTCTGTAATATTCTTGGATTCATACGCGGCGAAGTACTGTTGCATTTCTAGCTTCCCCGATGAAGTTAGCCTGATTAAAATAAACCCACCAAACTTATCGAATGAACACAATTGTGCAGAAAGAGAAGGACTCAAAATACTAAACCCCAAATTTAAGTGTTTTTTCTGCCGCCAGTCAATCCAAGCAGGCTGAGATGCTTTCAGAAACTCCTCTCTCACAAGACAACTACCACATTTACAATCCGAGCCCGACAATGAAAACTCTGAAGGAAGTCCCCACGCATAACACAAGTTGCAGAACTTCGAAATTTCAGAAGAGACAGATTTATTATCACTTCTGCAATCAGGGCCATAGCAGAAAAGACTGAACTGGCTGTCCCAAAACGATCCCAATACAACACAGTAACCTGATTCCAAAGCTAACTTGTATGTATTGTCTGCATTTGCTCTCAACTCTGACAACCTAAAGACAGTCAAATACCGTGGATTTCGAATGTCATGAGCCCAGCGCAATATTGGCGCCAATGGTTTTCGCACATCAAAAAGAAGTAGCAAGTATCTTGTAGAAACAGTGAAGGTGAATCCATCTGAACCTGCCCTTGAGAGTGCGCAAAATTCATCGTTCTTGCCCATAGACAACGTCTCAAGCTTTAACAAACAACTGATATTATGCACTGAAGACCTCAAATCGACCAAGAAGACCCCATCGCTATGAGAGGCAATAAATATCCTAGGATGCCAACTAAACTCACATTCAAACCAACACCGGCCGTCGTTACCACTTTCCTCTTTCTCTAATCCCGACTCGTTAGTCAAAGAAACTTGCATTATCTTCTTAACAACGTTATTGTTGTTTCTAACCAAAGAAATTGACTCAGCCTTTTCCCCATAATAATAACTAACATCAAACAACAGTAAGTCACCATTGTCCAACAAAACCAAGCATTCTTCCCTCAAATGCGGACTCCAACATGCGCCGGCCACTCGATTGCCCCTTAACATCTTAATGTTAGCACAGCCCAGATAATCCACACAAACAGAATATTCATCTTGTCCACGAAGAGTAGTGATTCCAACTTTATACCAGCAAACTGAATAACTAGTACATACCATCAAAAAACCAGCAGTAACAGCATTATCGTGTTTGTTATTATCTCCATTCACATCACCACAAAAATCATCAACCGGGTTCACCAACAAACGGGTGATTCGATGATGATTCAGACTACCCTCTTTCACCAGCTCGAATATATTTCCCCCCTGCGAACGAACATTTAAATTGCCTTCTTTCAGGGAAAGTAAAGAAAACCCGACATGATCAGAATTCTCCCCAGTTGGAAAAAACACGACAATCAAGTTTTTCGTTGGGATTTGAAGCAACTGGAGAGAGTTAAAGCCATGAAAGTAAGAAGAATAATTTGGGAGCTGGTGGCCGAGAGAAGTAATAGCAGCGGCAGAGGAAGGAACAGAATTGTAATTTTGCAGGAACCGAGAAAGAGGGAGTTGTGGATATGGTGGCGGAAGCTGGGGTGACAGGGAGGGAGAGTTGAGTAGAGTGGTGGAGGAGTTGGGCTTTGCCTTAAATATTAGTGGACCAAAGGATGTCTCGGTGATTTTATTCGGGATAAGCAGTGGTGCAGAGAAGGTGGAGGAAATAGGCCAAAGGGATTTCCAATCAGCCGTTAGGTCCATTTATTTTCCCGCGGCGGTGGCGGCAAGCTATAAGGTATCCAGATTGCAGAGTGCGAGACAGCAGTACTTCTAAACCTACCAAACAACAAAATTGCAAATACGTTACAAACCGCATAGCAGAGAACAACATTTCAGTATTACCACAACCAAAATGAATATCTCACTTGCTAGGAGTTAGGAAATATATATTTGCAGAGGATCAAAATTTTGCCGGGAAATTATATGTTTAAGAGAAAGCTCAAATTATCTTCTAATGCAGGGGTAAATGTACTGAAACAGAAATGTAGATAATATTTAGGGGCATGTGGTAAATTTCTGTAAGAATAATTTCTAAGTTTTCAAGTATACAGCCGATAACACGAAAGGGGGAAAATAATGAACATCAAAATCGAAGCTCGCAGGGTAAAAATTCAATATCTATAACCTCCACCGTATATGAGTGCCGCAATCAGCTGATAGCATCTGAGATAAATTGCGGGCATAAGCAGAAACATGTGGTTTATGTGTTCGTGTAGAAACAGCAGAATTATTTGGGCAAATTAGCAGTTTTCAGACATGAAAGAAGGAAAATCTACTAACCTTTGGTCTGGGGAAGAAGAGAAAGTTGAAGGACTCGGCGAATTCGACGGTAAATTCGTCGTCGGCAGTGACGGTGGATACGGCGGAGACGGAGACGGTGACGGTGGGTACGGCGGAGGGATGGAATAAAGAGGGGTTATTTTGCGGTGGGAGGTAATTAGGGCGTCGAATTTAGATTGTTTTTTTAGGCCTTTTTTTATTTTTAATTTTGGATTATTAAAAAGATTACTGTATTTGCATAATAATTAATGGATTTGTTTTTTAAGTGATTTTAATTTCGATTTTGTAAAATGGACTTTTATTGGTTCTATTATCTATTTACTAATAAAATAAAATCAATTATTCAATTTAAAGAAAAAAAAAATTATATTTACTAAATACTATATAATTCGAGAGAAAATGAGAAAAAAATCCATAAATTCGAGAGGAAATTAAGCAATTTAAAGAGAACAATCATCGGATAACTAAATCAACCATACATTCAAGAGAAAACGAGAAAATCACAAAATACGTGAATATTAACTCGAATGATAAATACATTATTTATATTATTTTGATTAATTTAATTACGGTAGGTCCAGGTATAAATTAAAGAAACCCCATAAGTAACTGAAATTTCATATGTTGGGCCTATGTTTGAAATTGGACCCCGTATCTTTAATTATGAACTTGATGCACTTGGCCCAAAATATTATATTAAATATATATTATATGTATATTTATTCTGGTTTATTAGGTATATAGTTAGGTGTCCAGCCTATCATTTAAGAGAAACCTGTCAATTTAACTGCTATTTGATACAAAGAGACTGAGAATCTATGCTGATTACGACCACACAGTTAGCCTTAGATTGTGACCTATCATATATATATATATATATATATATATAATGAAGCTGAGAGAGAGAGAGGGTTGCAGCATATATTTATGGATGTCTGTTTTTATAACTAAGAAAAATGGAAATACAAGAAGAATTATACCCGAGAAAGTTGTGGTTGATTAAATCGGAATATCGGAATTCCAAAAATTCTTTAACGAATACCAAATTGAAATTTTGGTTCAGCACTTGGCACTAACTGAATTTTCGTTTCGATCAGCTTATCGGCCGAGTGAACACCCCGATAATTTGGCTATAGAGAAAAGACTGATAATTAAGTGTTGGTGGATTCCCTCATCATTACAACATTATCACAAAAAATGCCCCTTTTCCTAAATACTACTTTAATTTGCCTGTTGATTTTAATTTTTCCCTCCCAAAAAATATTTTTTTTCTTATTAATATATTTAAAGATACAGACATTATCATTGTCGTTTGAAAATCTGTCTCCATGAAAATAATTTCTTCATGCAAACATCTCATGCAAATTAATAACCCGCACGAATATATCAAGGGCCCCCCAAATCATCATTAGTGAAGCAGAATTATCACTTAATTTTCTTCTAATTATTATTAATTAACAGATAATAATTTGGTGGAGCAAAAAAATTCAAACCAGGGTAATTAACCTTATAATTATTTTCTTTAAACCAAGGTATTCATTTTAATTAGGGTTAACTAAACATAATTATTTAATTATTAATGACATACATCTATAAAATCTCAAACATTATGATATTCAATTAGGCCACTGACCGACAAAGAAATAAGAAATATTTTGGTGGGAAATAAGCAAATGTAGAGAGAGAGAGAGAGAGAGAGAGAGAGAGAGAGAGAGAGAGATGGTACAGAAAAGCTGTACTGCATGAAGTGAGTGGGGATGGGGCTATATATCTAAAACTTCTGGCCCTTCAAATCTATCAAAGCCCTGCAAAATTTATTTAAAAGCACTCTGTTTTTGCTTTTATTTAATTTTAATTTTAATTTATTACATACACTACTGTTTACTAATATCTCTGACACTCTGATCACTTCCATTTTATGCCATATTACATTTAACTCCCTTTCATTCAATTTTATGCTCACCATTCTGAATATTATTCCTAACCATCCCATATATCTGATTAATAAATAAAAAATAAAAAATAAAAAATATCATGATTATTTGTTAAATAATAATTATTAATAAATAATCCTGATCAACACAATATTAATTAAATACAATCTTGTTTCCATCATTGATATTTATTAATCATAAAATTACAGTTTATTTCTGATGAAGAATGAAGAACATTTTGATAAGGATTAAATACTATAGTCAAACAATGCACAAGACAAAAATACTATATATATACAGTACAATAAATGAATGTTGAGGGGACAGACTGTTCAAATTTACTACGGAGGTTGAGGTACAGAGAAATTAAATATATAATGAAACAATTTTCGGATTGAAATAAAATAAATATTTGAAGTTCTGTTTGTTGGGGTTTAAGTAAAAGGGTTTAAGAATTCAGCAAAAGGAATTGTTTGGGAAAGAAATAAAAATTAAAAGAAAAAAGTATAGCTCTTTCTTTTATGGATAAATTACGGCCAACCCCAGGCTGATGTAAGATTAAATTACAAAAAAATCCACATGTTTGGGTAAGTACACCTATTCTTTAATTATGATTTTTCTTACACGTTCACCCTTATAGTCCCAAATTTCAACAAAATTTTCTAGATTTTCTTTGAATATTCTCTAGTTTGTACTCGTTTTATGCAAAAATGCAGTTTATAATGCACTACAATCTGATATTTATTTACAAGCAAAAAAACACATCTTATGATTATCTTGTTTCACAATGTGGAGATCGAATGGAGTAAAACAGGAGAATATTCCACATAACCTAGAAGATTCCACTAAATTTATCACCATAAGAATGGACGTGTAAAAATTTCATAGTAAAGAGAGATGATTGTAATTACTCAAACATGAGAGTTTTTTTCGTAATTTGATGGCATAGTACATATAAATAGATTATATACATACATACCTCTAAAATATAAATACACACAGATCCCTATAAGGCAGGGAGGGAATGCTACCCATTTCCCAGCATATATGTTGCTCAATGAAATCCATTCTCTTTGTTCACCATATTTAATAATAAATAAATAAAAAACTGAACAAAGAGTTACTGTAATAATAGAAGATGATGTCCATGAAAGACGATAACAACACCAACTGGTTAGGGTTTAATGGCGATTTCATCTCTCCCCTCTCCATACTTCCTCTCAACTCACAAGGTATTTTAACTTTAATTATAACCCTACCCTTGTATTTTTATTTTTATTTATTTTAGTTTCTGTGTTGTTTCTTTGTCGAAGCTGGTTCTTCCCCCAAGCTGGAAGACTTCTTAGGAATCACAACAATGGCGGCAGCTACTCACCACCATGAAAGCGCGTCGTTTTACGACCAAGAACAATTCAGACAACACCATTATTATAATAATAATAATAATTCTGGGCCAAACGAGAGTAGTACGGGATTCAACTACACACAGATCCCAACAATATTAACCGAGGCAGTTGAGTTTCCATGCTTGAAAACATGGATAGATGATAACTCAACCATGGTTGAAGATTACACCAACAGCAACAAGGGTTCTGGTGGTGCTGTAAATAATGTAATGGGGTGTGGTGATGAGTTACAGTCGTTGACTTTGTCAATGAGCCCTGGCTATTCTCAGTCAAGCTGTGTTACTGCACAAATCTCACACACAAACACCTCCCACTGTGTGTCCATGTCCAATGATGAAATTGCTACTAAGAAAGTTTCTCAGAAAAAAACTGTTCATCGGAAATCTATCGACACTTTCGGACAGAGAACTTCTCAGTATAGAGGTGTAACTAGGTCAGTTGGTTGTTTGTTTTTATTTAAAGATTTGGTTTTTATTTTAAAGATTCGATTTTTATTTAAAGATTTGATTTTTATATACTTGTGATTGTTGTTCAGGCATCGTTGGACAGGTAGATATGAAGCTCACTTATGGGATAATACTTGCAAGAAAGAGGGCCAGACTAGAAAAGGAAGACAAGGTTATTACACAATAATAAAACTTTATTTTTTCTGGAATTAATTAATTCATTCTTGAATTTCTAATGTTTTGTTTTACCTTGCTTTTTTTGTCTTGATGTGCGGCTCCCATCGAAAAATCAACTTGATACATTCAGTTTATCTTGGTAAGAATTTAATCTACTTGTAGTAATAATGAAAATTAATTAGTGTTAATTTTGTGATTTATAATTAATTAATTAATTAATTAATTAATTAATTACCATTGGTATTACAATAATGATGTTGTAGGAGGATATGATATGGAAGAGAAAGCTGCTAGAGCTTATGATCTTGCTGCCATCAAATACTGGGGCCCGTCGACACATATCAACTTTCCGGTATATATATTGTCGATTTTTGCATCTCTTTCGTGTAATAAAATAAATAAAATCTCGAGTTTTTTTCAATGTAAACTGTTTTTTTGCAGGTGGAAAACTACCATCAAGAACTTCTGACAATGAAGAACATGAGCCGACAAGAATTCGTCGCTCACTTACGAAGGTGAACTTAATAAGCAAAGAAAAGCTGATGTGTATATATACATCGAATCGAATGTTAACTCCGATTTTTCCCCCACAAATTTTAGGAGGAGTAGTGGATTTTCAAGAGGTGCTTCAATTTACAGAGGTGTCACAAGGTAATACAAACTTAATTAAATCTCGTCGAAGATCATGTTAATTAAATTTTAATTCGTACTAATAGTTTGCGTTATTCGTAATTAATTATAACAGGCATCATCAGCATGGAAGATGGCAAGCTAGAATCGGCCGTGTTGCGGGCAACAAGGACCTCTATCTCGGAACTTTCAGTAAGTTGCATATTAATTGAAAAATTATTACAGTTTGATTTCCCAGTAATGTAATATTTATTTTATTTATTTTTATTTTCGAATTTTAGGCACACAAGAGGAAGCGGCCGAAGCGTACGATGTAGCTGCAATAAAATTCCGTGGGGTAAACGCAGTTACTAACTTCGACATATCCCGATACGCGGTTGAGAAAATCATGGAGAGCAACACTCTGCCAGCTGGCGCGATAGCGAGGCGTAACAACGAGAAGGTTGTGGAGACTAATACCGATCAAGAGATGATTAGTATAATTAGTACGCCACATGATCCGAGAAGTGAGGTTTGTGCTAATCAAGATCACGAGTATAATTACCAAAACGCGATGGTGATTAGCAATAATAATTCTCCCATGACATCGTCTTTGGTTACGAGCTTGAGCAGCAGCTCGAGGGAAGCTAGCCCGGTTCAAAACGGCGGGCCCCACAAGCCCCCGAGTAGTAATGTGAATCCATGGTTTAGTAATAATCCATCCGATCTTCAATTGAGGGCTTTTTCACTCGGGGAGAATTGCTTGCCTATTTTCGGTTCTTGGATCGAGTAACTTTCGTGTTTTTTCTTTTTTTTTGCATGGACTTAAAAAGCTAAGAAAGTAGAACTTTTTTTGTGCAATTTTCAAATCAAGATTATGCAAAATGGAGGGAATGAAATTTGAGAGAGGTCTCTCTCTCTCATATGATTATTAATAGTTGAATCTGCTTTATCTTCCAATAATGCAAAAAGGATGAATGCTTTGACTACCAAAAATCAAGATTTCCCACCTAAAATAAATTCAAAGTAATGCAATCATAATTCCAAAAGGGAGTGGAAATAAAAGAGATTCTTTGTTCATGTTTTGTAGTAGGAAAGCTTTTTGATTTGTGGGGTTTCATATATCTCTCTCTCTCTCTCCCTTAATTTATGCAGCACTTGTGTTTCATATTTTCTCAAAAAAAAAAATTAAAATAAATAAATAATTTTCCCTCCACTAGTTGCAATATTGGACTATAAAGTAAGTTTGTGTCCTGATATGACACTTTCACCAAGTATAATAATTATTTCGGTGGTGTTTGTAGATGTTTTCCTAAAAAAATTAAATAAAATTGGCGATTGAGGGTAAAATTTAAAATAATATTGTTTAGTTTGAAAAGTTTGAGTTATTGCAAATACG
The DNA here is from genome assembly GCF_000504015.1 of Erythranthe guttata. The sequence goes on from NW_012193250.1 coordinate 2,490,834, forward strand.
CTGAAAAAAGTAAGCTTTTTAATTAAACTCACTTTTAAGTTGGTTCGGTGAGTGGGTGAGCTTTGTGTGCTTAAATAAATTAAGAAAAAGAATCATATCCATTATCTGATTATAGGAAGTAACTGTATCGATGAGAACAGAATATTAGTTGTAGATCAATTATTGAGTTATTGATAATCTCAAATTGGGATTTTTTGTGCATTATTATTTGGGGAGAGAGTAATGAATTGATGCCAGAAAAGCTGGAGAAAAACTTTTACATTTATTTATTAGGACTTTGTGGTTTATGTAATTGATGTGCCTAATTCTTAATTGGGTTTTTGGCCTAAAAGGCCAAATCAATCCAATTAATAATAAAAGCCCAATTATCACATCTACTAAAATTCAATAGGATTTTAGTTATAACATATTGTCCCACATCGGATTTCTACAAGAAGTCTCCATATTTCATCACCTATAAATATGTGATTTAACTCATATAATAAGGTAAGCACTATTTAGGCAATTAACTAATATTATTTGCTTATATTGTGATAGTTTGCTAATCTTGAATGCAGAGGACAATCGCCGGGCCACCCCCGGCGTGTCACCTAGTGTTTTCAACTGTTTTGTAGGTTAACGAGTGGAGCGATCCCTTCGACTACCTCGGACGCGTGGCAAGGACTCTCGGCATTCCCGATATTGGGCTTGAAGATTCCCGGACTTAGAAGATCTGTGGGCTTCAAGACCATTGGGCTGACCCATCATTTTTGGAGCAGCATCATTTTGGCGCCGTCTGTGGGAAGGCAAACTAGATCACGTGTCATGACGAAGAGGATCAAGGCGATCCCAACCACTCGCCTCGAAGAGCGGAGGAGTCTTAGGGCCGCCTCGATGAAGCGACGGAGTCTCGGAGCCGCCCCGAAGAGCGGAAGAGTCTTAGAGCCGCCTCGAGGAAGCGACGGAGTCTCAGAGCCGCCCCGAAGAGCGGAAGAGTCTTAGAGCCGCCCGCCTCGAGGAAGCGACGAAGTTTCAGAGCCGCCCCGAAGAGCGGAAGAGTCTTAGAGCCGCCCGCCTCGAGGAAGCAACGGAGTCTCAGATCCGCCCCGAAG
>NW_012193250.1:2493272-2529604 GCF_000504015.1 Erythranthe guttata
CTAGCGACACATTTCCTTAACCACGACTCAATGAATAAGAAATATGCCAAAACTGGATCGTATCTCTTCAAGGTCATATAACGAGACGGAGAGCCACTCAGAGATTACATACAACGATTTGTCAAAGCAGTACATGAAGTGCGCCACGTTACTCACGAGATGTTAGCCGGCATACTACAACAAAATTTGAAGCATGTTCGTTTTCGAGAGTCCATCGCGGGCCGACCCCCTAAGACCCTGGAGGAGATCTTGAACCGCGCTGGGAAGTACATACGGATTGAGGAGATCACGGAGATGAGAGTACCCCTTAAACGAAAGCGCGACGTGGAAAGCCACAACTATAATAGAGAAGAAGAGAGACATCGAAAATCGCACCTTCGGGAAGTTCTCACCTCAAGGATAAACTTCTTGACATGATGATCATCGCTGAGCAGAAGGGTATTCTTCAACCACCGAAAAGGAGGAATGAGAATCCAGAACGACAAAAGTCGGATAACTACTGTGAATACCACAGAGCTCGAGGTCACACTATTGATGAGTGTTTTCAGCTTATGCGAGCGCTCGGGAGACTTGTCCAAAACGGGCACTTGAGAGAATTCCTAGAACAATCGCAATCCTGAACAAATACTTTACTTAGTATTTACTATTGCCCCATGCGGGCCCCATGTAATTTATTTTCAGCAATAAGTCGGTGGCATACCGCCCCGCACAATATTTTCAAGGCATACCGCCAGTCGCATGATTCTTAATAAAATATTTTAGTCGGTGGGATATCGCCACCGTGATTTCTACATCAACAATTTGTCTTCTCTACGCGTTTTCGTTCAAGACATCTACAATAGATTTAACAAAAAGTCAATAGACTCAAAAAATAGCTAAAGGAAAATATATCAAGGATCACAAAGGGTCTGGCCAACCCGAACCTTGTTTTCTCACTCCCCAAAGCTCCAAAAAATAGAGCAATTAAAGCTCCGGGGAGTCTTACCCGCCCTTCAAAACTTAGGTAAACGGGCAGACTTCCTACATGAAAAACTTGAGGGTCTGATCAACCACCAAGTGTACAAATACGGACTTCCCACTAGGCGTTAAAGCCAAGGGATACCGTCTTACTTAAAAAGATATAGTAAAAGCTTATTCTTTACGAGAGTCGAGCCTCCCACTAGGCTATATAACTAAGGGATACCGTCTCACCGAAAAAGATGAAGCATAACTCATTCTTTACAAAAATACGGACTTCCCACTAGGCGTTAAAGCCAACGGATACCGTCTTACCTAAAAAGATAAAGTAAAAGCTTATTCTTTACGAGAGCCGAGCCTCCCACTAGGCTATATAACCAAGGGATACCGTCTCACCGGAAAAGATGAAGCATAACTCATTCTTTACGAAATGCGTGCTTCCCACTAGGCAATAAAGCCAAGGGATTTTGCCCCGCTAAAGAACGACTGTTCCTAAGTTACTCCCAACCAGGCCCACGTGCCTGTGGCCCTACATGGGAGTGGGGGGCTTAATGATGTGCCTAATTCTTAATTGGGTTTTTGGCCTAAAAGGCCAAATCAATCCAATTAATAATAAAAGCCCAATTATCACATCTACTAAAATTCAATAGGATTTTAGTTATAACATATTGTCCCACATCGGATTTCTACAAGAAGTCTCCATATTTCATCACCTATAAATATGTGATTTAACTCATATAATAAGGTAAGCACTATTTAGGCAATTAACTAATATTATTTGCTTATATTGTGATAGTTTTCTGACTTGAGCGTCGGAGGACAATCGCCGGGCCACCCCCGGCGTGTCACCTAGTGTTTTCAACTGTTTTGTAGGTTAACGAGTGGAGCGATCCCTTCGACTACCTCGGACGCGTGGCAAGGACTCTCGGCATTCCCGATATTGGGCTTGAAGATTCCCGGACTTAGAAGACCTGTGGGCTTCAAAACCATTGGGCTGACCCATCATTTTTGGAGCAGCATCAGTAATCATTATTAGTCAAAAAGTATTGATTAACAGAAAAAAAAAAAAAAGAAAAAAAAAGGGCAATGCCCACCCATTTTTGTTTCTAAGTGCTAACATATTATCACTTGCTGAGCGAGAAATTTAAGTTCGAGAGATCGAATGCATTAAAAAAATTCTATGACGACGATTATGCGACTACAATTTCATGTTACATGGTTGTGTTGAGTGATAATAGTCAAAACTCAAAAGCATCCACAGCTCACACTGGAAAATACTAGAAAGAATATTTAATTAAAGATTGATATTCCGTCAATAATTATTATTTGTAAAAGTTAAAACATAATCATTTGAGAATATTTTCAAAGTGTAAGCTTAGTCAAGATTAACGAACACTTGGATTATTACACAAAATTAAAGTTTGTGTAGTGTGTTACAATGATTGAAAGCTTTAATCAAGAAAATATTCAAACATTGCTACTATTAATTGCATCTTATTAATCAAATAGAAGTTGGTACCTGATGTTTTCGATTGACAAGATTCAAAATCGCAGTTAAATGTTATTATCCAATAAAATTATTAGTTATTCCACTATCTGAAGAGAACAAAGATAGTTTTTTTCCTATAACGATACATATTAGAAAATGATTATTGCTAAAATAAACGATGAATTAGTTTCAGAAGACGATGTATTTTATATAATTTCAAATTTTGAAATTGTTTCATTTTATCGACAAAAAAAAAACTATTTTTTAGTGAATATAGAATATACAAAGTAACATAGAATAAGCCCATGTTAAATTAATTATTGTTCTTTTTTGTTCATTTATTTATCTTTCACACAGTTGGGCTGGGCAGTGTCCAATGGGCCTTCGTGGCATTAAACTTTCTTATTGGGCCATTTATCAAAAGTAATTAATTTTATATGGGCTGATTGCTCATTTATCAGTCTTTTATTTTATGTTAAAAAAATAGAAAATATCTGTTTATATTAATAATTACTTCACGGTTTTGAATTGATGATACCAAAATTACAAAATGAACTCTTCTTGTATTTATAGATTACGAATATTCTCACTATTATCCATGAAACTACTATTTTACCATCAAACTAGTAAGTATGAATAATGAAATTGCCTCTAATTATAATATAATATTAAAAAAAAAAATTGAAACTACAGAGGCATACCCCCGACAAAGCATTATAATTATACCCGACCAATAGTACATTTTTATTTTTATGAATTAAGCAAAAATCTGTACAAACTTTTCGATGTGGAAACGTGGGATTGGTCTTAAAATGATTGCTTTGACGTGAGCAATACGCGCTGCGTAGTCGCGTTCATGGTTTTCAGATTCTTAAAAAGCGGGTTTTTGAAGAAACACGATTAATGATTGCTTGTGTTCTGCGCATGCTTCGATTCCATCGGTTAATTTGGAATTTAGGATTATTGTATTTTAATAAATAAAAAAGGGTAAATTTCGACTACCCCTGATATATAGTCAAATTACGAAAATCTTCTTTTGTTTGGGTAATTACAACCACCTCTCAACTATAAATCTTATTACACGCACACCCTTGCGGTTTCAAATTTAGAGGAATCTTCTAGGTTATATGGAATTTTCTCAATTATGTACCCGTTTATCCCATTCGACCTCCACATTTTGAAGCAAGATGATAAGATGTGTTTTTTGACTTGTACATATCAGATTGTCGTGCATCATAAAACTGTATTTTTGCATAAAACGAGTACAAATTAGAGAAAATTCCACGGAATCTACATGATTATGTTGAATTTGACACCATAAGGGTGGATGTGCAAGAAAATTCATAGTTGAGGGGTAGATTTAATTATCCAAACAAGATGGGGGTTTTCGTAATTTAATCGTATCTCAGAGGGGTAATTGTAATTTACCCAATAAAAAAAGAAGCTTATGTATATTTGCATATTAATTTATTATTTAAGAAAAAAAAAAGAAATAGGTTAAAAACCCATAATGAAAATTAGAAAGTTAGGCAGGACCACAAACTTAAAAAGAAAGCCCATTGCATGCCTTGGGCGTGATGATGTGGGTCTTAATTTGATTTATGTTTACTATTTATTAATCACATTATCTTAATTAATTAACTATTTCAAAGTACAGAAAATGATGTTCACCACATGAAAATTTAACAATTTAATCATCAAAACGAACAAAACATACACAAAATTAAATACTCGTACGTAGTGATTACCTTAAAATGAATCGAAACCAAGTTCAATTGGATAATTTTTTAATTAAACTTTGAATTAATATTTTAAACTTGAAGAATAACTGAGAATTTTGACAGCTAATCAGAATTTTCCAGCAAGATCACAGCTTCATAATTTATTGACCATAAAATTATGGTTTGACCAATTACAACTGTATCTCTACTTTCTTTATTTCATCTATTTAAAAAAAAAAGAAAAAAAAGAATCCAAAATTACAGTAGTAGTAGTTTTATTCTTTATAAAATATAATATAATATATATGTATAGAGCAGCTACAGCTGGAAACAGTAGCAAGACAATGAAGAAAAAATTACGTGAATGAGATTCCATATATATTATTCCTTGTGTTCTGAGGACCAAAAGTCTCATAGTAAAAAAGTAAAAGGACTGCTCTGACAATTCTATTTTTAATTTATTTTTTTACAGAAACCAAACTTGGAAGTTAATTACATGGAATCAGATTCCAACTCCAATCAGTATCAGTTGTCATTTAATTAACTCATGGAGTATAAGATCAACCATTTTATTAATGCTCAAAATTATATTTATTGATTTTAAAAATCAATTAAATATGATTTAAATTAAGGTGATTTATTTGGAGGGCCATGATTGTTAGGTAATTAATTAGTTGGCACTGCAGAATTTTTTTTTTTGAGTGTGCAACAGCAAAGAGGAGTGTATGAGAATAGTTGGCAAATGTGTCAGTAAATTAAAAAATAAGTAAATAAAGATTTCAAGAAAGCTTGGGGTTCAAGAGAAGAACATCATCTCCCATCCATGATGAGATTATTAAAAAAAACATTTATATTATTTAATTGTTTTCGGAACCCAAAAAATAAAATAAAAATAAAAAGGAAAGGAAAGTTTAAAGATTAGGTTTTGTGTAATAATTAAACCTGCAAGAGCAGTTGGCAGTAGTTAGTCTCTGGTTTTTAAAAATCATATATGCCTGTTAACTTGGGCAGGTAAAAGGGGCGAGCTTTTCTTTTTTTCCTTCTTTATTTTTTATTTTTTATTAATTAATTATTAATATATATATATATATATATGATCACTCTTTATATGGTGTCATTGAAATACCCCTAATGCACATTTTTGCAGCAGTATAGTTATAAAGTGAGAAATTTTGATGCCTTCTTTCTGATTTCTCTGTTATTTTTTTTAATTGTAGAATTTAAGCAAGCATATGATGCTGTTAAGGGTTCTGATAAGCTCAACATTAGCTGTCTAAACAAGTTCTGAAAGTTCTGCCCACAACCTGTTTGTGAAAAGTCCCAAGTGGGAATTTTGTGCCTTCTGCTGGATTTCAGTTGCCCATATTGAGCATATCACAAAAGGGTCCCTATAATTTGAGTATCCTAGGATTCTTGTAGGATATTATGGTTGTTGTTACGAGGCTCTGTTCTGTTCATGTTTAATTACTGGGGTTTAGGGCTTAATTTTGCTGTAATTAAGAGTTAAATCACTCCACACAGATCAGTGTGTAAACTTGTTTCCAGAGCTATACTTGTACCAAACAAAAGAGAAACCAAAAGGGAATCTGCTTTTTGATTTCTCTACTGTGGTTGAGCTGTTGCTCAGACAATCTCCCCTTCACTTCTCCATTGTCTACTTTAAGTTCTGAAAGATTCTTATTTTCTTTGTCTTGAGGGGGGAATCACTTTTTTCCATATCATACTCGGAATTGATCCTAGGGTTCTTGCAGATATTATGCTTTGTACATTGGATTTCACCTTTTTCCCCCTTTTGGCTTAGGATGCTGCAATTGAGGGATTTCTTTTGCTTTCTTTAACTTCCCTCTGTGTGATATATTACTATAAAGCCTTCCTTGATTATTTGTTCCTTGTTCAGTCTTGCAAGATATTACCATTTACCACCATTTTTTGGTCAAAGATCACTTTTTTTTTTTAAATTTTTTTTTGACCTTTAGTTAAATAGTGTTCTTTCTGTTGTAAAAACTCAGAATTTGGGTGTTCAAAATCCTGGGTTTTTCTTCTGGTTTTCGTCTTCGTAATGGGTTCCGAAGAAATTGGACAAAGAGATTCAATATCTCGAATTATGGGTTCTTCAGATTCGATGTCCGAAAATGTTGCAGGAATGTCAGAATCCTTCTTAGTAGACCATTTCCACGGTTCTTGTTGGGATCCTATGATTTCCGATAATCTTGGAAATTCCTCGATTATTCCACAAAATGAGTTTGTTAATCCACATTATCTAGTGGGGAACTCTTCCCATTTGGCTCATTACACATCTGATTTAGGTTTAGTTCTTGATATGGTACCGAAAATCCCAAGTTTTGGGAGCGGAAGTTTCTCCGAAATGGCTAATAGCTCATTCGGACAAATCAACGAATCGGGTTGTCACTCAAATTTGGAAGATGGTTTATTTGGAGCTTCACTTAATGGAAAGAGGAAAAGGAAGGTGTCACCATCAGTTGGAGGTTCTTGTAATAAGGTTAAGATAAAAACCCTTTACTTACTTAAACTTTCATTCCTATAACTCTTTCACATGTAATCTAATCTAGTTTGGTTTTAATCTTATCGATTATAGAATGTTGAAGAAGAGAAGCTAAAGAATCAAAAAACGGGAAACACGTGCGAATTTCCTAAAGAAGATGAAAAGAAAAACACCGGCACTAAGCAAGGAGTTAAACAAGCGAAGGACGGCTCTAATGGCGCGGAACCTTCTAAAGAAGATTACATTCTTGTTAGAGCCAAAAGGGGCCAGGCTACTAACAGTCACAGCCTTGCAGAAAGGGTAAATAAATCTCTCGATTTTTTCAAATCTCAATTCGCAGTTTGTATGGTAATTAAGGCATATAATTGTGCTAATGTTACAGGTTAGAAGAGAGAGGATTAGTGAGAGGATGAGATTATTGCAAGAACTGGTTCCTGGCTGTAATAAGGTATAATTAGAAAGAAATAACTTTTGTCGTTCTCGATCGGTTTTTAGCGGATATTTATTCAGTACTGAGTTTTAGCATTTCTTTTATTATTTCAAGATTACTGGGAAAGCGGTGATGCTTGATGAGATTATCAACTATGTGCAATCGCTACAACAGCAAGTTGAGGTGTGCATTTTTAGACAAATTAGTCGAAAAAAAATCCCATTTGATTGAAAAAAAAAAGTCGAATATTTTACTAACAAACAAAGAGTTCATTTTCTTGAATGCAGTTTCTGTCAATGAAGCTTGCTACTGTAAATCCAGAGCTCAACGTGGATATCGACCGGATTTTGTCTAAAGATGTACGATGAAATTGAATTTCTAAAGATTGCTTCCATTTGATTAATTTCATCTCGAATTTTACTTAGTATATTTTTATTATAGCTTCTTCATACACGAGGTGGCAATGCAACTGAACTCGGAGTAGGCCCGGGATTCAGCCCGTCTCATGCTTTTCCAGGGCTTCTAAACGGCTACGCGGGCCCACCTCCACCATTTCATCCTTTGCCTCCGGTAAAATAAAGATCTGTCTGGCTTTATGTATAAGGTTTTGGCTTGTCCGAATTCTGACATAAATTTACGATGTTGTCCTTTAGAACTTATGGAACAGTGATCTTCAAAGTATATTACAAATGGGATTCGACCCTAGCCCCACTGGTACCGGTTTGGGGGCAAACGGTAATTTTGCTTGGAACTACTTACAATAATCATTACACTCTCTTCTTTATTTAATCCCATCTCACCGTATGATCATTTTTTTCTTTTCCAGGGTTGTCGAAAACGGAGCCGTGAGGTTTTTTATTTATTTAAATTTTTTTAGGAAGAGTTTGGAAATAGCTGTTTCGCGATCTAATCGAAAAAAATTGTAGCATTAATCAGGTGGGAGAATTAAAGAAATTGTTTGAGGTTGTCTTTATTTTGTCTTAGTTTTGTATAGGGTTCGAAAGATTCTTAACTCTTTGTTCTTCGAAGTTTTAGCAGAAGAAAAAAAAATTGCTGTTTAGATTCACAGAGAGATATGTATGTATATTTATTTATTGACTGAGAATACAATTTGCTGGAGATTGCTTGCTTCTATATAATAGCTTTGCCAGGTTTGGTAAATTACAACCACCCCTGAGGTAAAGTGTAATTACAGAAAACCCCTTATTGTATAGAAATTACATCCAGCCCCTGCAATTTGTAAATTTCTTACATCCACCCCCTACAAAAGGTTTGATGTAAGAAATATACAAATTGCAGGGAGGTGAATGTAATTATGAAAACATGATGGGTTCTTTCGTAAGTAGATCTTACCTCAGGGGATTGGTTGCAACTTGCCTTCTCTTTTTCGTTTTGAATGACCAAAGTGGGCTACTCAAAGCCCATTACACTTTGGGTTAATCAATTGCTTTTATGGGCCGGGCCGTATAATGATTTTTTCAAATATTATGGCCCGTAATTGATTTTCAATTTAATGAATACATATCTTAAATAAATTTATTTCACCCATTTCGATTTTTATTATTTTTCTGAAATAATTTGTAATGTAAATAAGGAAAGAATAACATTAAATAAGATAAGAATAAATGAAGATAGTGTATTAGTGTGGACAACCTCATTTATTCGAAAGGTACATGCTCATGTTGTTGTGTCTCAACACTCAAGGCAACATTTATAGCTTCATTTTCAATCTTGTCTTCTATCATATGAGCTGTATATTCATAATTTTGAACTAACCAAAAAATATATTATCCTTGCCAAAAAGCAAAATGTATCATATGTCACATGAATCTTATTTTGTAGATAATTCATATATAATAAACAAAAATAAACCGCTGGGAGTGGTTTTATCTTACTTGCACACCAAAGAGGTGATACTTAAAACTTAGAAGAGAGTCACATTGCATGTGTATTCTGTATCTCCCTCTCTCACGAGGTGATTTACTAATATAGATGGAAAATAGAAGTTGTCTCTAAACTGGGTAACAGAACAGTACAACCACCGTCATAGACAAACGGGCGTGTCGCCGAAAAATGCCAAGGTGCATTCAATGGGACAGTACGACCAGAAGAGAGAGAAGAAGAAAAATCAGAGATTACAATGTGGGAGAGAGGCGGAGGCTAACTACGTCGAATGCATGGCGTCAATTCTCAAGGTTCGACCGCGATCACATAGGCTATGTTTGGATGCATTTTTTTTTTGTTTTCATTGTTTCCCCAAAACAAAATGGGATTTATTACCCTTTTCAAATCATTTTCTCAAAACAATTTCAAAAGTTTCTCTCTCATTCAGATATGATGTGACTGCTACAGTAAAATAATTTGAGTGCTACAGTAAAAAATGTCTTCACTAAAAACAAATAAACATCACTTCATCTTTCAATTTTTTTCTTCAAAAATATTTTTTTTTTCTAGCACCTTTAAACATGATTTGACTGCTACAGTGTATTTTGTCTTCTTCCAAAATATAAACAAACATTACTTTCATTCTCAAATTATTTCCCCAAAACATATTTCCTCAAAATGAAATCAAAATAAGATCCAAAACACTTCCAAACATTACGATAATCTTTTTTTGTGATGTTGGGCTTATTGTCGGGACAGCCTCAGGGGAAATTGAATTAATGAACCGGATATAAAATCAATTCGGCCCAAAATCCAATAAATCCCAAACTAGCAAAACACAATCTAGGAGACTTTTCCAAATGATATAATGCTAGACCAAACTTCTTCAAATTTGAGGATGTAAGAAACTTAGTAAATCAATTATGTTGACATCACAATCAATTTATTTGCAGAGAAAATATTTAATTTTCTCTAAAGTATTGCATACATATATAAAGAGTATATACATATAAAATATAGTTGTGGTGGTGACATCCAAATAAACAAGTGTGTGTGTGTGTGTGGGCCTCATTTGGTTAGGCTGTCAATTAATAGGTGGGGGTATGAGTTTTTTCCAGCACTCATTTCTTGAAGAAACTCAGTTCCCGACAAATGTCATATCCCACATGTTTCACAACTTGAAAATTTGCTTTACCGTTGAATCGAAATAACCGTTAACTTAAAATAGCATTTTCTATTTGTGTGTGTGTGTGTGTGTGTGTGAGAGAGAGAGAGAGTAAAGAAACAAAAAAAATGTTGACTTTTAAAAAATGGTGGTAGCCCTCAAATTTTGTATAGTGTACAGTAGTAATTAGTTGCTAATAATACATTGTTTAATTGGAGAATTGAGCACCGACACGAATTGAAGTTAATGGTTGGTTTGGAAATTGAATAAAAACAAGGGCCACGAGTCATAAATCTTATTAATATGAATATGATACTACTATTATCTCTCTCCTTCACTACCTTATTCATCAGATCTAACCATCTAACCACCACCACGTGGCCACGTCACCTTCCATATTGGAAATGCTGCAATTACATACACCAAATTATTATTTTATATTTTTTTTATGAATATATCCCCTACATTTTTTTTAAGGTGATGTTTGTTGGGAAAAAAGAAATGAAATTGGTGATAAAAATGAGTTAAGTTAGTGTAAATGTTTATTTCTAAAAGTTGAGTGTGTTAATAAATTTCATGAAAAATTAATTTCGAGCAACTTATTTAGAACTAGTTGGTACAATGGTGATTTTTATATTTTAGTTTAACGCAGCTTATTTAAAAAAAAAAAAAATAGAAACAAATGCTGGTATTGCAAAAGTTCCAAAAGTGAATATGAGCCCAGAAAAGCTTAGTATCACTTTTCAAAAGCTTTTTCAAACACCAAATAACATTAATTTTAGAAGAAAAATATTATTATTTGACAAAAATAACCCCTTTATATTTTTCGATTTCTCTAGATTACTATAAAGCAAAAACTCCTACACTGTCGGCTATGAATAAATTGAATATAAACTCTTCGTTGGAATTTTCACCAAACCCATTTTTCTTACAAAAGAATAAAAATAAAAAAATAAAATAAAATAAAATAAAACTAAAAACAATATGTAGTAATAATGAACATCATCATCATCACCATTCTTTGCTGAAGGTGCCATATTCTGGAAAAAAAACACGACGCGTCGTTTTTTTTCCTCTTTATCAATAACCGTGCTTTTCCGTTTCCGTTTTCGCCTAAACCCATCTATTAACATATTCCAAAAACGGAGTTTTCGAAACCCCCCGTTCAAATCGCCCCTAATTAATTAACAAACCTATTATAAAAAAAAAACTAATCACTCCACCTGTTCACCGATCAAATCCAAGCCAACGAGCAAGAACGAAATCCCCTGAAACAGCAGGAAGTAAAAATGTATACCCTGCGCCGACAAAAGACTCCTCACAGCAGCAGTCAGAAGCAAGAAAGCCAAAGCCAACTCCTTCGTATAAATCCGATTATGCTTCTTCTTCGTCTTCTCCTTAGCCAATTCTTTCTCCATCAGCAACTTAACCTCCTCCAAATTCGGCTCCGACCCGCCCCTCTGGTGGGTCCCGCCGCGCGTCGGCTTCTCGACCAACGACGCCAGGTCGCCCTCTGAGGACCTTCCGGATTTTTTTGTCACGACCCACTCGTAGGCGCTTCCTAATTGGAATAGGCCGGAAATCATGGCGTTGAATTTAGTGACGGACATTGTGTTTTCGAAGAGAAGGTACGGGACTATGAAGGGGAACGATTTCGGAGCGGGGAGTAAGCTTAGAAACGACATTGTTACGGGTACGTAGCAGACGACCCACGAGGGGAGGGTTGCTTCGGGTATGAACATGGTCATGGGTAGGATTATGCAGAAGAGTGTGAACGAGTAGAACGGGAGTATGAGTTTTCGGAGAAGGAAGAAGAGGAATATCATGTTCGCTTTCTTCCATATGCTTATCTGCATGCACGTGAAACGAAAGTTAGAAAATCAATTCTCGTTAATAATTACTCTATTCGTTTCATAAACATCTACCGTTACAAGATTTTTAAACACGTAAATCAAGAAAGTTTATGAAGTAGTTGAAACTTGGGAAAAGAAGTATACGAAAGACAAAAATAAGCTTTTTATCCGTAAAAGAGCTCTTTCGTGTATTAGACCTCTCCCTAGTCTAATTATACAATTAGGTTTGTGTAAAATTGCATAATATCATGGTTAATCATACGATAGGAACCAAACGAGGCCTTAAAGTTTTCCTAGTGTCGTAAAATTACCTTTGATTTGATAATGGCGGGCAAACAGAGACGGAACAGCTGCATCGGCCCGGAATGCCACCTATGTTGTTGCTTACGATAAGCTTCGTAAGATTCCGGTAATTCACATTGGCACTGATAATTTTCACATATTTTAGTTATGCAGAAAACGGAAAAGGAACAATCGAATACAGACAAAAAAAAAAGCTATTTGATGATTTTTTTTTTTTGTAAAAAATACCTCAACATCATTTAGGAAGACGAATTTCCAACCGTGAAGATGGGCTCGTACAGCAATGTCCATATCCTCAACGGTGGTTCTCTCCAACCAACCACCGGAATCTTCCAGAGCCTTTATCCTCCACACGCCAGCTGTCCCGTTGAATCCGAAAAAGTCGATGAAGTGTCCGTTGACTTGCTGCTCAACTTCGAAATGGAAAGCCAAATTAATGAGCTGCAATCTTGTTAGTAGATTCTCATCCTTGTTCACAAACGACCATCTCGCCTGGACCAACCCTACTTCCTCGTTATCCTGTAATAATTCCAAGCGGAAAAAAATCCAAATCAAGATTACAATTTTATCTAAGTAATCCGAATCCAATGCCGATTGCTTGAGAAAAGATGATACCTACCTTGAAGTGAGGAACAGTTTTAGTGAGGAAATCAGGGTTGGGCTGGAAATCGGCGTCGAAAATAGCGACGAATTCGTAATCTTTAACGTAGCTGCAGTTCATTGCCGATTTCAGATTGCCGGCTTTGTAACCATCTCTCATAACTCTGTGCCGGTATATAATGTTGGCATCATTTTGCTGCCATTTATGAACTTCTTCTTTGATGAGCGATTGAGTTTCGGGATCGCTCGAATCATCCAAGATTTGAATCAGCATTCTCCCCTTCGGCCAATCCAAATTACACACCGCCGCAATCGATTGTTGATAAACCTTAAACAATCCGAAATAGAACAAAACTCAAATTCAAATTCAAACCAACCAAACATGAATGGGCAGTTACAGACAAGTGGAAAAGACCAATTGATACCTCTTTTTCGTTGCACATTGGGATCTGAACTAACACCATCGGGAAATAGCCGCCGGAGTCGCCGGATTCGAGATCGGTAAGGTCTTGTTTGGGAACGGGTTTGATATTCCAGAATTTAATCCAGAAGCAACCCAAACAGAGGACTAATCTATCCAGGCTCTGGATAAGGAAGAGGAGGATGCAAGCATTTGCCAAGAATTGAAGCGGCGGAGCGAGATACTCCGCCCTGATCAGAACCCATTTCGAGTAGAGGAGGCCGAACGCATCCCTGGCGGCGAAGCCGCTCGTCAGGGAGTAGAGGCGGTGGAGGTGGAGATCCGGGGTTTCAAAGTGCCAGCCTTTGAAGTAGGCGGCGATTTCGAAGCAGAGGAGGAGGAGGGAGAGGGAGAGGAAGACCTTGATGCTGGTGTAGAATCTTGATTTGACGGCGGGGTTCTCCGACGAAGAGGTGTCGGTGGAGTCGACGCGGCCGGAGGCGATGCGGCGGCGGACGATGGAGGAGAGGGAGAGGAATGCGGAGGCGATGGAGGTGAGGCAGCCGGCGGCCTTGTGGGCTTTCAAGAGGATGACCCAAGTGAGCTGCTTGGCGTTCTTGTTGCGGCCGCCTTTCGGAACGCCGTCGTTTTGGTAGAGGAAGTCCTCGTCGGAGGGGGATTCCAGCTCCACCATGGACCAGTTGTTTGGGTTCTCCATTTTCACTACCACCGGCGTTCCCCGGTGGTTTTCCTTCGCCCACCAGTACAGCGATGGAGCCATTTCTCAATATCACAAAAAAAAAAAAAAAAAAAAAATATCTGTTCTTTTTTTTTTTTTGGAATTCAAGATCCAATTTTTTTTCCCTGAGCAGATAAAACTCAGAGGGAAACTCTGCTCAGGAATAATTACAAGCAAACCCGTGTGAAGCAAAATGTGTGAGATGCTGATTAAGGGCTTAAAAATTGAATCTTTAATTGCTTTCAGCTGAGTTAAAAAGACCAAGAAACAAAGGTAGGAGACAAGGGGGGGTGGGGTGGGGGGTGGGGGTGGCAAATAGTGACAGAGAAAACTACAAAAACTTCATTTTGAATGAAAATGAGGATGAGGAAGAGATGAAGAGGAAGAAATTAATACAAGGAAAAATTAAAATGGTGGAAAGAAGAATTAATAAAAGAGTAATAAAAAATGTGAAGAATGGGGGGAGGGTGTTGTTATTACAGAGAGGTATTGTACAAATGGTCCTGTACACATTACGTTCATTTACAGCTTGCACCAAGTACGGTTGCAGTAGGGAGATATGATTTTTGAATTGAAATAAAGGTTCGGTTCTAGTGAGAGAAACTATGGGTAGAGAGAGAGAGAGAGAGAGGAAAAAAGGATAACAGCTCAACACGTCTTTGGGGTTTTTATTCCATAAAGTGTGTGAAAAATTAAATTTCGGAAAATTAAATTAAACTCACAAAAAAAAAAAAAAAAGAGAGCTTTGGTTCTTCTGTTGCAAGTCAAAATCACCAACAAAGAACCCTAGCAAGAATCTGTTTATTCCCACTAATTTCTTTTTTTACTCCTGCATTTACAAAAATAAATTGGAACACAAAATATGAGATCATAAAGACGAATAAATTAAATGCATTATGCAGATTAAATAAGTAGTGGGCAATTTCTTTTTTTATTTGTATATATATTTATGTATTGCAGAATAGTATTTTATATAAATATATATAATATTATATATATATATATATATATCTCCACCTTGTGCTGCTTTTCTGGATTTAAATCCAAATAAAAACAAGAGACTACAGAAATTTCTCTTGACTGGTAGTGCCACAGCTGGGGCCTTCCACCACGAATTCTTCTAACGTAAAGATCCAATTTTTATTAAACCTAAAAAGATAAAATTGACTGAAATTCAAATTAGGGCATCTAATCTAATAATATTAATTCGAAGAAAAAATAAAATCATGTAAAACAACAACAAACCCATAATTGACTGAATTTTGATGAACAATAAAAAAAAAATTAAAAAAAAATGCATTTAATGAAGGATGATGGAAACTTCAATACACCTCCGTCGTGGAATTAATTTCTCACCGTGTGGGAATAAATTCCGAATTTAATAAAATTAATTAACAATATTTAATTTTTACATTCATAATAATAACAATAATAATCAATACAAAACAAACCTTTGCCCCTTTTCCACGCACGAGAAAAAAAATTAACTGTGGGGAAAAATGTGAAAAATTCAAGCGCAAAATTGGCAAACAGCAGCTTAATCGTGCATGCCCTAGGTGGAGAAAAAATGGAGAAAATTTCTTTTCTTTTTTTCTTTTTATTCTTTTTCTGTTATTAGTAAATAAATTACATGGTTAATTTTTTTTTTTAACTTTAAATATTATTTTATATATTTATTTTAAATTAAAAAAAAAAAGGGAAAATCAGGGCCGTTGTCTTAACGACCAATTCTTCCACTAAAAAAGATCGAGCCGTTTTTATTGTAAAAAATGGGTTTTTTAGGGCATGATCCAAACCCGGCTAAGTTTGACTATAATTATGCATTTAGTAAAATTTAATCCGAAAACAACGCGCAAACCAAAACTTTGCTAATTCAAAGTATTGAATTTTATTTAGACATGTTTGAATTCTAAATTTAGTGTAAGAATTAATCCAATGTTCCGAAATTGCCCTTGGATTTTGTCCTAATAAAGCATGCATTATTCACAAAATTGACTACCCATGAAAATGAAATCAAGCCTTCGTTTTTGTTTGACTTTTTACTAGTCTTTGAAGATTTGTTTTTGAGTTTGATTTGATTAGCAGCAGTTCAGTCAAGTTAAAATAAATTTTAATCGAACTCGAATTTTAAACTAGCTTTTTATGATCAAACTCGAATTGGATACTGTAGTCTAGTTTACGACTTTATTTGTAGCGATATTGGAATTCATTTTTAAATTTTGCACGGTTAATCGAATTGACTTTCATAAATGCATGGTTACCTACTTGCCTTTATATTTATGATCTTGCAAAATAAAATTGTGCTCTTAATTATTTATGCTAATTTCTTAGCTCTATATTTAATAACTATTTATACATAGATCTATGGTTTACTTGCCTATTCTTTAAACATTAATTTATTCTATTAGAAAACGATATTTAGTGTGACATTATTGCGCAAGATCAAAGCATAAATGCAATAGTGAGAAAAAAATGTGAATCCATCTAATTCACGCCAAAATAAAATAAATAAATAAAGAGATGTAGAAGAAGTTCATCCAGTATAGAGTATAAACTCGATAAATTAATAATTAATAAATTAATAATTTCGATAAAAGCATAATTTTTCTCTGTCCCAACTATTTAATTTTCTCATATTAATGAAAAAGTAAAATGTGTTGATCACTTGATCTTAATTCTTAAGTACAAGTTGACATGTTATTTTTTTCTTACATCATTTATTGTGCATGATCTCATGTGAAAATAAATAGAGCAACGACAAAAAAAATTCAATTTTTTTTTAAATTTCTCATGTTGGTCTTGTGTAACAGAATATGCTTCGAATCCTCCACTGTGATATTATATTAATTTTAAACAAAAACAAATCTTACTTCCAGTAAATAAATATTAAAAAAAAAAACAGAAAGTGGGATAAAAATGTAATTGTCGGTCATTAAATAAATCAATTAATGTATGACTAAGAAATGAATGGTCGAAAATAACCTTAGCACCTACCGACCACCGACAGTTTTTGGTGTAGGTGGCACTGCAACTGAATGTCTAGTTTAGTAAATTAAGGTTGAATAAACGTGGATAAAAGGGATACGATTTTAAGAGACAAATTTGAACTTTGAAGTACAAGCTTTAGTTCATCAATCAATGATTTTGCAGTTTCATCATTTGATATTTTTTTTCAATTCTTTTGTATTATTTTTACTTCATATATATTAAATATTGAAGTTTTTTAGTCAATTATTTTATCTAAAATTATTTTCATTTTTTTAATTATTCTTGTGCACCTCAAAGATGAAATACTAGTTGTATTCGATATTTTCACCTTGCAATTAAAATAAATAACCACATCTCTCCCTCGGGTTATAATTTGATCAATTACAGAAATCTGTTGAATTTAAACTAAATATACAAGTAAATTTTAATTCTACTAGGGTTACTCTTTTACACCAATATTATTAATAACTATCGAGTAAAAATGGAATCAAATTATTATAATATTAGACTTAATAGATAATAAATCCAAGAACATCGCCCTCGGATTTCAAAAAAAAGTGAAAATTTGCAGTTACGAAATTCTAACTCGCTTTACACAGCGTTTTTAAAAATACTTAAAACCGACTTAACTGACAATCCCTGATTTCTACAAATTTCTAGCTCTTGCAAACAACAAATTTTTTTTTACTTGGATAATCAATTTTAAAGTTTGCGCCATAAAAATTCTTCCAAAATACAAATTCCAAGATGCAAGAATTGCCAAGTGTTAAACAAAGGACAAATAGTTTATAATAATTTAATCACACTTTTGTTAACTTTGTACAGTGGCTCAGAGGATAGATAATATCCATCATTTTAAGTGATGTATATCTAAAATGGATTTTGTCGTATTCAAAGTATTTGCACAGTAATTAAACAAAATGAAACAATTTATTATCTTTTTAACTACGTACTAAATGCTTCTAATAACCAACGAGGATTTAATATTTATTTTAATGTTTTCTTTTACTTAAAAACAAAAAAAATAAAATTATTAGTGATGTGATATGTACATATATTGAGGACAAAGAGGGAATTTCCAGTAGCAAGGGATTATTCTCGGAAACCGGCAACAGGTGCGGTCCAACGATTGGTCAAAATGTATTACAGAAAAGCAAAAGGATATATGATAGAGTGCACGGTGGGTGACAGACGAGGATGACTGACTGGGAGTAGGTGGAAAAAAGTTGCATGATGAGCGGAGAGAATGACACGCGGACGGAGACATGTGTCCTTTTATCTGTTTTATTTATGATACAGCCTGTCAACCACCGCCGGCGAGCCGGGAGGTTATGGGCCCCTCCGCCGGCGTAAACCATGTTCTGTACCACTATACTGTATAGAAAACAATTATACTGAAAAGTAAAGGTGTATTTCTTTATTTATTTTTTAATGGTCATTGAAATTAAATATGAAAGAGTTTATATTAAATTTTTGGGGCTAACGTTACATATGAAAACTCCAAATTTGCCATTTTAATAAGAATGATTTTGTGGTTTGATGTTGATTTTCTTTTGAGGACAAATAATTTGACCATGACCCAAACACTATAATAAGCTATTTTTTTAAATAAAAATAAAATAAAACAAAATGATATATTCTCGAGCAAATAAAGAGAGCTTTTATTTACTTGTATAAAATGGCTATTATATAATTGAAATTATAAATATTTAATTGACTTTATTCGCATCATTTTCGTTCTACATTTAGAGGTCATAAAATGATTTTGTTTGTGTAGTTTTAATTTCTTTTCCCAAGTCGATTAGTTCATCTTCGCCTGCAAACACCGATGCCGAACTTATTGCTGGGCGAACAAAGGTATTGGATTTGAAAGGAGGTTTTGAGGTCGCAAATTTTGCACTTTGAAAATGGATGGCAGATTAATCATTACTTATAAACTTCTTTGCAAATATAATAATCAAACTTGTTCAACACTAATCAAGTATGCCCCAGAAGAAGAGCAAAAAATATGATGACAAAGAAAATATTGAGAAAGATCACAAAAAGTGTAGGGGGCCCTAATTAGGGATTTATGAGTTTCTAATCATAATTTATTTTATTTGTGGTGGGTGTAATATAAGATGGCCTTAATTTGATTATTAAATACAAATGGAGGGACACTGGGGCAGGCATGGTCGAGACATTAAAATAATAATAATAATAGTACAAAATATAATTTGTCTTATTAAAATATGATAATTGATATAGGATTTTGTTTCTGAATTCAACAAAGGTTCCATTGTCAATATAATTAAGTTGTTTTTTCTTCTGAGCGTGTGGGTTTTATTGCATAATTATTTCCTTCTCTATGATTAGTTGTTTATTCTTAGACATCGACATAATTAATTACTAATTAGTTTTGATATCGACTAATTATTCTTAATATGGACGGTTAGGGGGGCATCTCCATAGCTGGTTGGTCTTGTAATTATTTGTAAAAGAATGTTTTACTTTCATAATGAACAACTTTTGTTAGTGGGGTTACTTTTATGTAATTAATCAACTTTTGTGTCCCGCATCCGAATTTACCTGGTAGACGAACCAGGGGAAGGCCGTTTGCTCCCAGAATTAGTCGGGCTAAACTCGGACATCTGAATTATCAAAAAAAAAGAAAAAAAAAAGAGAAAAAAATTCATGTGAATAATGAGGTTGAATGATACAACAATTAAGTAGACATCCCTATTTAGTATTTACCATTATTAAATCTTACATCAATTAACTAATTAAGTGTCACCTAATCTAGTACTGGATATTTTCTAGTCAAAGGAGAGAGGAGATTCTTATAAGGAGAGTCAACTTTTGCGTTCTTTTTGGAGTAAAAAAATTCCACAAAAAAAAAAAAAAAAACAAAAGGAAAATCAAAATCAAAAAGAAAAATCGTATATTGCCCATTCTTTACGTAAATGAGAAAGAGCAGGTGCCTTGATTGCGGACTGACGTTTGCCCTTTTCTGAACTATGTATTGCGTTTGCTTTCACACTTCACACACTTAAAAAGCAATTAATTTATTTTGTGAAATTTAAAAGATTTTTATTTTTAAAACAAAGAGTAATTCATCAGTCGGTGACGTCACCTATCAGGTGGAGTACTTTTTTTTTCTTTTCAAATAAATGAATCAACTAATTTATTATTTTATTTCATTTGGGCTTCTTTTTTTAGTATCCAAATTCTGAATTTGTGAAGACAGCCAGAAGAAATTGGGCTATTGCAGAAGCGAGGCCCATTGGGTCAACACGTCTAGTAAAGTACTAGGCCACAAATTATTCGATTTAGTGAAAAAAATAATAACAAATAAATAAATAAATAAAAACTTTTTTGAAAAAAATAAAGAAAAGGGAATTGGCCGTTTAATGTAACCTAAACAACATACGGACTTCTTCAACCCTACACCCCGTGATAAACACCGGGTGGGTCTTCTCCTGCCATGTGTCATTTTTTGTATTTTATAATATATTCCCCGCTTTGGTTTACGGGTTTTAGAAAAATTAAAAAAAGAACACATGGCAGCAAAAACCCACTCACCAGGTGTTTATCACCGGGTGTAGGGTCGAAGGAGCCATACATAAGCAACAGATGTTATCAATATCTTTTCTTTCTGCTACACAAAATTTCAACAAACGACACTAAAATTTCACTTCTATGCTCGAAGAAGATAGCAAAGATCGGAATTATAAAACGCCCACGGATTAGAATATAATGGCAGCACACTAACACAATCAAATACCAAGATGAAAAGGAACACACTAAATAGTGATCTAACACAACATAAATGGTTACTTTTACACTAAATCATACACCCCACTGCAGTAAAGTGCAAGAGAAACATACATATACGTACAGAAAATTAGGATATAACACAGTACACAGTAGTAGTAGTTAAACGAGTAGTGAGCCTTACCGTCATTTTCTCTTTCTCTTGGGCTTCTTCTCCGACACAACATCATCGGACTTTGTCGAAGATGATTTCACTTTAGCACCAATGGTACTACTCCACAAAGCCCTTTCAACATCCGACGGTGTGAATATATCCTCCGGCGAAGACAATTCCTGAATTTAAATAATATCGGATAAATTAAATATATTTTGATGTTAAAAAAAAAGGTTATGGAGGATCGAATTATTGCTAGAAATTAAACCTTTGCCTTGATTTGAATCTTCTCTGCAAACACGAGATAACGCTTTAACGAGTAATCCTTGGAATCCCCAACCACAGCAACCATGGCCTAATTTTTCCATCACACCATTCAAAATTAGGGTTTTTTTTTTACATATTCAAAAAATGTAGAGTCTAGAAATCCAATTAGGTTTTTGTTCTACTTCCAAAACTCAAAATCATGTGTAAATTCCAAAACTACCACACCACACTAATCGGGGAAAAATAAAATCTTCAATTATGATTTTGAAATAATACCTCATCCGACATGAACGGCGCGACATCCGGAGCATAGGCGGCGAGTACGGCGGAGGCGGTGGCGGGACCCACGCCTTTCAACACCGTCAGCTCCGAGACTGCTTTCGAGACGTCAGGTAGGGAAGCAAACGCCTTCCCGGAGGCGTTTCGTACAACGGCGTCGTCTAGGGAGGAGACGAAGGATAATAAGCGCGGCCGCCACTTGCCGCGAGCGAGCTTCCACTGCATGAGTTTGGAGAGCTCGTCGGTGGTGATGTAGGGGTTAGGGTTTCGTTTGTGGAGGAGATTTGGGAGCTCATTGCGGTAGAAATCGTCGAGGGGAATCAGGTTGGGTTTTCCAATGCTTTCTATTGTGGATTCGTACGAGGAGAGGGCTTCTCTCCAGACACCGGCGTCGGAGGATTTGAAGTCCATTGGCGGTGGCGCAGAGGAGACGGTGATCGACGGTGGGGGGTTTTCGAGGAGTTGAAATTGGCGGGTTTCAAAATGAAATAAATTCACACGCTGTGAAATTTTATCCAACTTCTATGAAAATAATATTACTTTTATTTAATTGAAAATTGTTTCAGAGGACAAACTTGTAAATTAATAGAGCCATTTGTGACTTTCTCCAAATTTTGTATTTTGTGACAAAAAAAAAATAAAAATAAATAATAATAATAATAATAAATAAAACAAACATGAAAACTTGATGAAAATTCTGTACAGACAAAACCCAATTATTGAATTATACTTTGTGTAGTTGGCTATAGTTCAATTACACTGTATTTTGGGTGTAAGCACCATTTAATAAAATTTAAAACACCAGCACTCTACTCAGAAATTCTGTTATATACTATACTATACTACTCGATTTTTTCAAGAGCTTACGAACAATCCACACCGTATAAGCTCTCCATCATTGATGCCGGTTGTTCTTTCTTTCTAACTTGATAGCTTCATAAGACGTCATAACTTCCTTGAATTTTGCTTCGGCAAATTCTGCACACAAAAGACATAAACAATCATCCGATGAATAATAAACTGTTAGTATATTTGTCTTGAAATAACCACCTTTGTTGTCTTGATTCTGATCAGGGTGAAATTCCTTAGCCTTTGTCCTGAAGGCTGACTGCAGACAAAACAAGAAATATACAGCAAGTGTGAGACAGGATAAATGACCCTGGTAATAATAATATTAGAAAAAATGTAAACAAAGAGCATACGTGTAAAAGACGTGTAGAAAACCTTATTTTTGTGCACAAACACATAAATTACGTTAGGAATGGCTTGATCGTCATTTGGTCGCTTCATTTTATCGATCAAGCCATTCCCAACATAATTTATGTGTTTGGCACAAAATAAGGTAATTTTTGTGGCACCAGTTAATTTGATCCACATGGATAAGAATATGTCATATATTAGCAAGTACCTTTATCTCGTTATCTGTGTAGGGTGTCGCCCTCAACCTGAAAAAGAGGAATACAAACGGCACCTCAAAGTGGTCAAATACTCCATAAATGTTTTGCAGCAACTTCAATAATCGTGAAACTATCAAACGGGCAAACTGAACTAAGTTTCTTGTTCTCAAAAGATTACGTGACATCTTATATCTCTAGAGTGGATATACCTGTCAAGTCCAAGAATGGAGTAGTGATGCGATAACGGGGAGCTTCCGTTGGACCAAGGAGTCTCCCTAAAATTACTATTATGACCTCCGAACGAAGTATCTTGCTTCCAATACCAGTCATCCCTCTGGAAGTGCTGATGGTATGTACCTGGATCGTGTTGTTGCCAGCTGTCATTACTCCTTTTGAATTTACTTCTCTCTCTGTTGAAAACACTCTGCATTCGTCGAATTCGCTCCTAGGAAAAACATAAAAACTGATCAAACTCTCTCTGCCTTTATTTTGACATTATGAAATGTAATAGCTGAATAATAACTTACATACCTCCATGTAATATGTTTAATGTTTGCATATGCAAATTCCACGATATGTTTAAATTTAATAAAGAATAATACATCAACTTTTAATCTTAAACGGAAAGAAACTGAAAGAATGGTATGTGTACCACCTGAGACGTCAAAACGGATAATAAAAACAGCTAGGAAATGAATCTCACCACTCTCTCCATTTCTGCTTCATATTCTTCTCGAATACGGCGATTATATCTTTTCCTTGCTTCCTCTTGAAAATTAGTTCGAAAAGTTTTCCCATTCTTCAGCGATGATTGAGCCCTGTTCAACTTTTGCAACCCATTAACATCCAAAGTCAATACAGCTAATTAAGGTAAGCAGTGTTTGACACGACACTACTAAAATTATTAGCAAAAAAAAAAAAAGGTTAAAGAAAGAATCGATAAGGAGAATGTTACCTGAGAGTAGATACGATCAATTGTGGTTCGTAACTGGGTAACCTGCCACATTGGTTGGAAATTTACACAGACATTCGACAAACTAAAGAGGAATGTTACTCATGACACTACAGCACATAAGAAATAGGCTACACAAGCTACGACTTGCATCGAACACAATACTTGTACTCACATAAATACTGAGATTGAGATTAATTTTTCATAATTCATTATTTGGATAAGAATTGATTAAATAAATTCTAACTAAAAACGGATACGCTTTAATCTCTAAATTACAAGCTAAATTACAAGCTCAAATACTCCACTTCAAGCCTCTGCCCTTACTAATTAAAATGTTAAAGGAATTTAGAAACCCTTGAACAATATCACTATCGTCTACTGCAGAAACTAAAGATAAGGGAAAAATGAAAGAAAAAAAATAAAATGGAGAAAGAAAGCTTACGGCAAAGGTGGTGGCGGTGGCGCCGATAAATCCAAAAATTAGACTACTCCATAGCAACATTTTCCCCTTCGTATCCTCATGATATTTGTTCGGATGCCGCCAGACGTCATCACTTGTTCCCTTGTCGGCCTCGCCCTTGTCCATCCAATTATTTCTCTTTCTAACTCACATTCAAAAATTTCGATTGATCGCCGGAAGTAACTGCGACGGGATTGAATTAGGCAGCAATACCGGAATCATGCGACCTACCGACCTTGTTCCCCTTCTTCTCTGTATCACTTCTGATCTCTTCGTTTTCACTATCTAGGGCATATATAATTACTTACAGATTTGAGTTAGCTCAGAAATGATTTTGGGGCTGTTTGATTTTTGTTTTGGATAGTGGCGCAGAAAAATTAATTCAAGGCGCTTAATTTCGTCGCAAATCTGGGTGCGGCCAATATTTTTTTTTTCTTCTAATAATAAATAACACTATTTAGTTTAATTTTTATATTATTTTTTTTGTTGATAAAATGTGTCAAAATTAGTTCTAAATAAAGAATAAGAAATGGGCTCAATTGTCCACCTGAACTCTACAAAATTTGGCCCAAACCTTGGATATGGGCCCGTCTATAAATCTGTATAGGATACGGGCTCAATTTTCTACTTTTCTTTTTTAATTTTTTATATCAATATTATTAATATAAATTATTTTTTATGTTAATAAAAAAATTTAAAATTACCAATCAATTAATAATAATAATAATAATAATAATAATAATAATAATAAATAATAAATAATAAAATTGGGTTCGAGTTTTTGTCGAGTAGGCGTTTACGCCCCTATTTAGTAACTATTTTGCCCGTTAAAATAATAATGATGAATTGCGAGAAATATATCACATTAATTAGTTAAGATAGAGGGAGTTGGGAGAGTAAAGTGTATCACTGCTTACGTGCTAGATGGCCCTGAGATACCTGCGAACAGAGAACACGTGATGAACTAGGCTGGGGTTGATCCGGCAGTAATCCCTCCGACGCTCAAGTCAGACGTGCAGATTGTAGAAATAATTCAGAGAATATGACTTGTAGTATTATTCAGATAATAGGCGTACCTTTTATAAGTGAATAATATCGTTATTTATACATTAGTTGAGATTGTTGGACCCAAACTTTATTTAAAAGTGATTGGGTCTCGGTGATAGTGGTCTTCATTAAGTATATCAAATAATAATAATAATAATAATAATAATAATAATAATAATAATAATAATAATAATAATAATAATAATAATAATAATAATAATAATTAATGTTGACTTTGGTTTTTAATAATAAAAAATAACTAATTGAGGTGCAAAATGGGAATTAAAAATGATTAATAATCCCAAGTGCAAAGATTGGGGTATCTCCACCACAACACAAGGCGAAGAACAAACACACCAGTTGGATCCCTACCGACTCGACGCAACAATTACCAATTTTCACTCCCCATTCCCACTTTTCTCTTCTTTTTTTTACTGTATTTTTCACATCAAATCTCAATAAAGACGCACAATTTTCCCAATTCCATTTTCACACAGATAAACAAATCACGAGCTCGCATCTTCTGTCAAATCTTCATCCCAATTTTTCAAAATTTTCAGTGTTTCAGGATTCAATCACACTAATTTTTACTCCCAATTGGTAATATTCATTAAATTGAGCGTTAATCAGCTGTGTTAATGGCGACAAGGAGACCCGTTAATCCTTCTCGGCGGATATCTGAAAGTGGGTCAGCTCCATTTTCGTCTGCCTTTCATTCTAGATCCCGCTCTTCCCCTTACTTATCTGTTGCCCTCATCGTTCTGGTAATAATTTATGTTTCTCGTATGGCGATTTACATTGTCCTGTTGAAAACAAATGCAGAAATTCTAATTGTAGAATCCTGGTGTGCTTTCTCGTTTGACCAGTGTGCAATTTCTAATTGCAGACGATTAATTTTCATGTTTTTTTTTGCAGGGGGCGTTGTTTGTGATAGGTTTTCTATACCGTGGCCAAGGTTTGATTTTGTTCTGTTCCTTAACCTTCTCATACAATTGGATTGTAGTTTGTTGATGAGTAATAAGCTGAGTAAAATACTGAATTTGCTGATTGTAGTAATGGATGGCTGTCCGATTAATAACTTCAATGTGGAATTAGTAACGTTTTTAGTTCTAAGTGATCTGGCAAGTGAAAATGTATGTAAGGTTGATCTTTTCCCAACAATTAGTAATAAGTTTTCAAAATCAAGAACATAGCCCATTACCGAGATCTTCGAATGTTATGATTTTTGTTTTTAATTTGTGGTTGCTTATATCGCCTGCATTCCAGAGTAGTCGTGAATACAAACTCAGAAAAGTAAAATGTTTAGGTTGATCGTTTATTTGATTTAGCCGAACTGTTACGTATAAGAGAGCCTTCACTTAACAATATCAGTAGAGAAACATCGGTGTACTTTTTGAATGTCAATCAGCAGTGTAGTTTTTGCACGTTTTAACTGTTGTTACCACAAACCGGAGCAACTTTTGCATCTAGCTTTTCGTGGTTTCCTATTGGGGATGGCTTAGGCTAGGAATTTAATGCTCTCAGATAAAATGTTATGTACTTATTATGCTTTGACCGACGGGAATTCGTTTGCCTTATAGGTCCTTTCGGAAGTCAAAAATTTGTCAGTCCGGTTGAAGGTAATCATTTACTCGCTTTTCATTATCGGGTTCCTATATTTTCTCTCTTTATCATCTGATCCATAATTTCACGTCCCTTTTGTTTTCGGGATGGAATTGATGCATGAAATGTTTCTTCAAAATCATGAGAGCAGAAAGTATTTCAAAATCTTTTTTATGTATTAATCAAGATCGATTAACGAACATGATTACATGACTAGGTTCCTTTATTATATTTCTATGCGGAAATGTAATTCTTGATTTAGAAATTTATTGTCTAAAAGAATTAACCATACATACGCACTACACTAGATTTGTTATTAAATGGATTTTATAGATCAAACCTTGAAAAATTGTCATGTTTTACGTATATATATATCTATAAATATATATAATGGAAGGTTTCTTTGCAATGTTCTTTATGCAGGTGACTTTTCATGCACTTTAGAAGTCGAACGTGCGATTCCGATTCTGCAAAAAGCGTACGGAGACAGCATGCACAAGGTGCTGCATGTAAATAGATGCCAATGTTTCCGGAATAACTTACACATCGAAAACTTTATAATAACAATAAGGTTTAAGTTTAGTAATATACTAAAATGGATAACATGTTGTCTAGGAAAGTTACATGCAAGTCACATGGCCAAGACTCTTCTTACTTCCTAGGATGGCAAGAATACGATAAGAATCCTTTTCATCCCGTTCGAAACCCGTCTGGTATTATTCAGATGGGCCTTGCTGAAAACCAGGTCCCTACCTTTTATTACCATTTGTTGCACCCCATGCAATAAATATGTTTAATAATAGTTGCATGTTGGGTTTTGATTTTTTCTTTTTTCTTTTTTTTTTTTTTTTTTGGTAATTCTAACAAATGATAATATTTCGACAGCTTTGTTTCGATCTTCTGGAGTCTTGGCTCGCAAGAAACCAGGAAAGTAACTGGTTCAAGAAAAGGGGCGAATCCATGTTCAGGGAATTGGCTCTTTTCCAGGATTATCATGGCTTGCCCGAATTTAAGAAGGTAATTTAATTAATTAATTGTGGCACTTCATATTTTTTTTTCATATATAGATGGACATTGTTTAAATGTTTGTGGCACTTAAATTGTAATTCAGGAACTAGCAGAGTACATGTCTGAAATAAGACAAAACAAGGTTAAATTCGACACCAACAAGCTTGTACTCACGGCAGGCGCCACATCAGCCAACGAAACCCTCATGTTTTGCCTTGCCGAACCCGGCGAAGCTTTCTTGATCCCCACACCGTATTACCCCGGGTAATAACAACATTATTTTTTCCAAACCCGCAGTTATTATATATATAATCTGAGACGATTAATATATATAAAATAAAACATGTCTCGTTTTTTCAGGTTTGACAGAGATCTGAAATGGAGAACCGGAGTCGAAATCGTACCCATACAATGCAGCAGCTCAAACGATTTCAAGATCACCATTTCCGCCATGGAAGAAGCTTACAAACAAGCCCAAAAACTCCACCTCAAAGTCAAAGGCGTTTTCATCACAAACCCTTCAAATCCACTTGGCACCACATTGACTCTCCAAGAACTAAACCACGTCATCACATTCTCCATCGAAAAAAACATCCACATAGTTAGCGACGAAATATACTCCGGCACCGTTTTCAACTCCCCACAATTCATAAGCATATTCGAAGCTCTAAACAAAATATCATTCAACAATAATAATAATCAAATTTGGAACCGAGTCCACATAGTTTCAAGCCTTTCGAAGGATTTAGGGCTTCCAGGTTTCAGAATCGGAGCAATATATTCAAACAACGAAACCCTAATAGCTGCAGCCACTAAAATGTCGAGCTTCGGATTAATTTCTTCTCAATCGCAGTTTCTTCTCTCGAGAATATTATCGGACAAGATATTTATCAAGAAGTACATAAAGGAGAATCGGAGAAGGCTGAGGAAGAGGCAGAGGGTGCTGGTTTCTGGACTCGAGAAAACAGGGATTCGGTGTTTGAAGAGCAATGCTGGATTGTTCTGCTGGGTGGATATGAGGCATCTGTTGACCGGTCAAACGTTTGAAGCGGAAATGGATCTATGGAAGAAAATGGTTTGCGGGTTCGGGTTGAATGTCTCGCCCGGATCCTCTTGCCACTGCAACGAACCGGGTTGGTTTAGGGTTTGTTTTGCTAATATGGAGGAGGAAACTCTTGATCTCTCTGTGCAACGAATCAGGGCGTTGGTGGATTCGAATCTTTCGATTGTCAAATAGTCTTGAATTTCTGCTCTTTCTGATTTAAAAAAAAAAAAAAAAAAAAAAAAAAAAAAGAGAGAGAGAGAGAGAGAGAAAGAAACTAAAATGGAGTGCTCTGTTTCATTATGTAATGATAGCATTTTGTAATGTGTCGTACACATATTCACGAGCGTCTCAACTTCTAAATGTTCTTAAATTAGAAAACATCTGTTCCAAAATCGGCAACCATGGAAATTGTCGAAACAGAAACAGTAAATCGAATGATCAGCTCTCAACCGATTTTTCTCCATCTAATTTTGGCAAATTTCTCCAATTCCATAATACTTGCATCAATCCGCCATTCGCACAATGCAAGAGAAAATCATTTCCTCCCAAAAAAAACATTGACATTACCTTCACAAGAACAAGAAAGCAAGAAATACCCAGAATTCGCCAGCTAATCGAACCATCCTGTAGGGAAAAGAAAAGACCAAATTAGCCTCAACGGGTGCGAATAGACTGAAGAGAAGAGTTACAGCCAATAATATTCACCTTGTGATCATCAACCACGAATTCTTGACATATCTGATCAACGTATTTTGTGATAATAATTCCGACAAAAAGACCAAAAGGAATCATGAGCTCTTTGTTTCTAGAGAGAGAGTATAAGATATCGGATTAGCCAACTAAACGAAAACCACGCAAGAAAAGACCACTTTAATGTTTCCTTCCCCAAAATCAGTAACTCGTGCAGAGCAACACTCTCTGCTTTCTTCCAAGGAAAAGATTTAACTGAACCAGGGATGAATTTCCATAATTCATCCTTGGTGTAATTTAAGAAAACTATAAGCTTGGTAGTAGGTTCGTGAAAGTGTTCCATCCCTGGAAATTTTGCAGAGCACGTTACTGAAACATGTTGTTTGCGGTTGTTTATTGGAATGGAACTATGGAGTTCACACACTCGGCTTTTAGTTGATGCAACCTGGACAAAAAGGGAAATATAGCTAAAGTTAGGTAGTGATCGTGTAAACAGGGTATTAACTTTCGTTTTGTTACCAAAAGATTTCAGCTAAATTTAGATAAAATAGAAGACAGAACAACACACAGCAGAGCATTGCTCAGAAGTAAAATAAACGGGAATCAAGCATTTCAAGTGAGTGAGGTACTATCGAACTCAAGAGAACGCATACGGCATACCTATTTCAATAAGGGATTTTCCGTGCAACATGTAGATACGGATAACACATTCAGAAGTAGCAATGCATAATGCAGTTTCATAAAGCAGATCGACTGAAGAAAACGAGATACAAAATGATAGAGCCAAGAAAATCACTATCACCTATCGGAAAACCAAATAAACCAGTCCTCAAAACAGAGATCCAGTAATCTACCTTCCTCATATTAACCATCATGTTCATTTGCTTTTAACTAATTTCAAAGCAATTCCATAAAAATCACACCCTAAATTCTAACACTTCCAATTCCAAATTAACAGAAAAAAAAATATTAAAAAAAATTCACTTTAGCCCTAGCTGATACATTTTCTGAAATTACAGCACAATCTTCCCTATTTTTTTTATTTTTTTATTTTGAAATTGGTACTTCAATTAGCATTATCTTGTTCGTTAGATTATCTTGTTCGTTAGACTCGATAAATTTAAAAGGCACGCGTTTTACCTCTCTCTCTCTCTCTCTCTCACACACACACAAACACACAGAGAGGTGCAGAGTTACACTTGCGCATGGGGTTTGCAAAAATCAGAAGAAGAAGAGATTGAGAGGAGCTATAGAAGAACTGAATTACCGGAAAAAATGGACTGAGAGCGTAGGCCGCAGGGACAACCATTTTCTGCCGCCGTCGGACGCCGCTTCCCGCAGCAAGGGTATGATAGACAATTCTACTTCCAATTTCTCGAATCCTCGCACACGACGAAAGTACCCCGACCCTTTAACCCATAAAGGACCCGGATCCGACCCGATTCCATATGACCGGGTGTCCAAATTAAATTATTTCCATGCCCAGTCAAAATTATATTAATCCGGTAAATTATATTTGATGTAATTATTAATTAAATATGTAATAACTTGAAAAATTACCCTTATCTTCTTAAAATTGTGGTATTAGTCAACACATGCCATTTATTTACTTATTTGACTTTTTTTAGTTTATTTTTTTCCTTTATTCCCATTTTATTAATTTAATTGAATTTCATCCTCTTTACTAAATTCACCCAAATCTCTCTCGAAATCAAACATGCTTTGCATTAGCACTACTTTTATCCTTCCAAAATACTAATCACTAATTCATAATATTTAAATACCCTAATCACATTAACTACTACTAAACAACATAATATATTATTAAAACATTATCGTACGGTTCACAAGCTATTGTACGAAGACGATAATTTAACCATTACACTTCCGCAATTTCTTTTTATTAATTAAAATTGTCAAAACATTGTCAAATATTTGTGGCTGTAATTCATAATGATTATACCAAAATTAGTGAATTAGGTTCCTAATATGCCAGGGTCTGATTCTTTTCATATATAATCGTATAGTGCATATGCCATTAATGAATTATGTGTTTCGCGATTTATTGCAAACGTAATATATATATATATATATATATATATATATATATATATATATATATATATATATATATATATATATATATATGCGATGACACAGCTATACGAACAGATAGGAAAGTAATATGATTATATTTCCTTATTCACGTAAGCCTTTAATCACCTTGTAATAACCTTTCTGTCGGCCCTATTAATTGATTTTTTCCAGGGTCTCACTGCATTTATTTTCATTTCACCTTTATATATTTATATATACACCCCATTATATATATATATTCAAAACACACACACACACACACACACACACACACACACAAGAGAGGGTTTGAAGAATGGAGTTTTTTGGATTGAGGCATAAGAATACGATGAGATGTTTGAACTGCCCTCTCTGTCATAAGCCTTTCAGACAAGTAACCATGGTTGAACCTTGTTGTCACCGATGTGAGTTTTCTCATTTTTATTTATTTATTTAATTGTTGTTTTTTGAGAATAATTATTTATTAAATTTTATTTGTTTGTGAATTGGGTGCTAAAGATTTCATTTTTTTCAGATATGTTGACATAGAAAGAATCTTTAGTCTAACTTAATTCAGATCTTAGATTTTGTTTATGTCACATGTTTATTTTTCCTCTTAATTACATGATTTTTTCCCCCTCCAATCCATGATTTCAATTTAATTACTTAGATTTAAAATTGAATTTTTTAGAATTTTTTATTGATTTTTATTTGATCCGGAGTTATATATATAATCGGGTATGTACGGAATCAATGTTCGTTTTAAGAAAAAATGACTTGAACTAGTAGCATCGTTCCACGTGGAAGTGGTCGGGTAATTCGAATTCCTTTGGGTACGTACGTATACCATACATAAATTATATTAATGAATTGATTAAAAAAAATGTATTTACTTTATGTGACAAATATTTGGTATATAATGATTAATTTAATTTTGGAGATCTTGATTTTTTTTTTCCTTTTTAATTGAAAAAAAAAATAGTTTGTCATAACTGCATAACAAAGAAGATTACTGAAGAGGGGTTACATAATTGTCCAGTATGCCATACTCATCTTGGTTCTGCTCCACTTCAAAGGCTCAGGTATAAATTTATTAATTAATTAACTATTAAACTCGATTATGTCGTTATCGTAAATAGTCGTAAATATTTATGCATGGTTAAAATCTACAGGATGGACCATCGTTGGCAAAACATGATGAACAATTTCAATAATGAAGGAAGAAGTGAACAACATGCAGGAAGTGGAATAAATGTAAGAGAAGAGAAGAAACAAATAGTTATAAATAAATTATTTTCATTTGATTTTAAAATGATATATCGAATCTAATAATTAATATTCGCAGAAAAATGTTGGTGGTGGCGGATTAATTGCCGATCAGCCTGCTCGGAAAAGATCGGCAGATGAAAGAGAAAAGTCACCGGAGAAAACGGGTGATTCTTATTGGAGGTCTCTAATGGGAAAAAATCATCAAACGGCAAATATAATAAAAAACGCTACAAACGATCACGATTTTGCAGTTTCTTGCATAGCGGAAAAGTCTAAAGAAGTATTATTACGACCAAGACCACTAGACCGCGGACAAAGTTCTTCGGTCGGTGGACTTACGAATAATCGGGCACCGATTGTGCACTGTCATGACAAAAACAACGTTAAACGCATCGAACAAAATCTCAAAACTTATTGGTTTTGTTTAGTTGCTTCTGATAATCAGTGAGATATATATATACTTTCATTACATGCTATTTATTTTTTTCGAATTTAAAAAATTAAAAAAAATAATAATAAAAATAATAAATGATTTTGGTGTTTATTTTTTTCAGGAGAAGCAGTGCACCCTTGGAGCAAATACCTTCCAGATACTTGAGGCTGCAGTAAGTTATTTTTTTATTTTTTGCTAAAATTAAACATAATTAAATAATTGTGCCCTTCTAATTATATTTTATTATATAATAATATGATTAGTGATGAGTTAATCACAATAATAATCACCTGCAGCACACTAATCTGGTTTTGTTTCATAGGGATGGAAGCACTACAGTTTCATCTATCAAGAAGTACATCGTACAAAAGCTCAATTTACGAAGCGAAAACGAGGTACTAATACATCATCATATAAGTGCACATTTCGAGCATTTAATTTTATTTTTCCGTCGTCGCGTTTTTCTAATGTACACACATACCTAATTAACTCTATTTATTACTTAACAAAGGTGGAGATTACTCTGCAAGGACGGAGATTACTACCTAGTTTGCAAATAAGCCGATTGATGGAACTGTGGCTGCAAACGTATTCTACCTCAGAAAGGACAACGGCAATCGTCGGTTCCTCCGCGCAGGAGTTTGTCCTACCGCTTACATATGCTCGTAAACCTGCTTTCTAATTTCTCCTTAAATAAATTATGACTATCAGAATTTTAATTTTCGATTATCATTAAACTAGCCTTTTCTGCACAATTATCGTACTTTTTAAGACCTTCATTACTTAATTAGCAGATTTGCTACCAAACCTTGGTTTTTAATTAATTTCTATAATGTGACTTTATTGTGACATGGTCCTAGGTTATTATATATATATCAATAATGTGTTAATTTAGTGCACATTATCACAAATGCAAAAGTTGTCACTTAATGTATACATTATGTACACATTAAGTGACAATATTTATTTTATTGTCACTAATAGCTCTTTTTGTTGTCACTTAATCCTTGTTTATTGTCACTATAGAGCATTAGCGACACCCCGTTAGTGACAAGCATAATGACAACATTTTTGGCCTAACTATGTGAAAAATAGGTGTTGTCACTCAAAAGATTTTTTTTTAGTGTATTAGAACTAACAATGGAGCAAAACAATAGATTATATCAGACAAAGGTTTACACATTTCACACATTTTTTTAAATAAAAGATAGCAACAACACATTTTAGATAATTTTCCGAAAAGATCAAAAAAAAAAAAGAAAAAAAAAAAAAAACGGCACTAAATCATCGAAAGACATGAGCAGAATTATAAAAACTATTTTCTGTTTTATAATAATTTCATAAACACAAACGTTGCGATTAATAAAGGTGGAGATTACTCTGCAAGGATGAAGATTGCTACCTAGTTTGCAAATAAGTCGATTGATGGAACTGTGGCTGCAAACGTTTTCTACCACAGAAAGGAAAATGGCAATTGTCGGTTCGTCCGCACAGGAGTTTGTCCTACCGCTTACATATGCTCGTAAACCTGCTGTGTAATTTCGTCTTAAATAAATTATGACTATTAAAACTTTAATTTTCAATTATCGTTAAACTAGCCTTTTTCTGCACAATTATCGTACTTTTTAAGACCTTCATTACTTAATTAGCAGATTTGCTACCAAACCTTGGTTTAATTAATTTCTATAATGTGACTTTATTGTGACATGGTCCTAGGTTATTATATATATCAATAATGTGTTATTTTAGTGCATGTCTCTTGCATATTAGAACCAACAATAGAGCAAAACAATAGATTATACCAGACAAAGGTTTACATATTTCACACATTTTTTTTAATAAAAGAAAGCAACAACAAATTTTAGATAATTTTCCGAAAAGATCAAAAAAAAACAGCACTTAAATCATCGAAAGACATAAGCAGAATTATTAAAACTATTTTCTGTTTTATAATAATTTCATAAACACAGAGATTACGATTAAGACGGACTCTAGCAACTATAAGCTTGAGCTGTCAAAATCTTACCGGATCTTCCATCGGGAGTATTCCATAATCCATATTGCATACGGAATCAATCAATCACGGGCCCAGCCTATACGGGCCTTCGCCCATATAATGGCCTTCCATGTAGAGGGCCCCACTTTGCGGATGAAGCCCGTCCATCACCATAAACTGCATATCCTCCGACGGCTTCCAGTGCCTTTTTCTTTGGTTGATAAACCAATTATTTATCTGCTTCTGATCCAAACCGGTCGATTCAGCCAACGCCACCTTCTCCGATTCCTTATTACACCAAATATAAATAAATTAAATAATGTATAGTTTTTTAATGACAAGCAAAAAATTAATAAATAAAGAAATAAATATACCGAAGGATAAGGCCATTTGTAATGCAATTCCCACCAGCTAAGTAATTTTTGTCGGGCGTCTTTCGGGAGTTTGCCTTTCTTTTTCTTCTTGGAGAGTTCTTGTTTGAGGCTGCTTAAATAGCCACTGTATTTTTTCAAGAGGTGGTTTTTCAGCTCCCTATCTTCGGCCCGTGGATCTATTTCGGGTTGGCCCGTTTCTCCGCCACTGTTGTTGTCTTGGTCGTCTTCCGACGAACCGACTCCCTCGCACTTGTCGTCTTTTTTTGAATCATTTAATAATTGATTTCAAATTGTTAAGAACAGATATTTCATTTCATATGAAAATTATGAGTTTAATACATTAAATTAACTTCAATTCAGAAATTTATTTCTGATCCCTTCTTTCGTTTTCCTTGCTCGATGAAGAACAAAGGTCACTAGGTAGATTTTTCTACAGCTTTTTA
The DNA here is from genome assembly GCF_000504015.1 of Erythranthe guttata. The sequence goes on from NW_012193250.1 coordinate 2,529,553, forward strand.
TCATATTACTTGGCTAAAACATCTAACAATTCGAATTTGGAAACAAAAATTT
>NW_012193250.1:2539941-2586623 GCF_000504015.1 Erythranthe guttata
ACGAAAGAAGATTAAGTGTGGGTCGGTCGCTATCAGATATTAATATACCATCGTTCGGAATTCGAGGTTCTAAGCTTGTGGTATATTATCTTCCTTATAATTGATCGTCGTAGTTGAATAGAAAAATTGTTGTGCTCAAAAAAAAAAAAAAGATTTAGAATCAGGGAAAAGAAAGGGACAAAAAAAAATTGAAAGAAAGAAAAGAAAAAAAAACGAAAGATGAAGAAGAAATGGAGAAAGTCCAGCAGCTGCTGCAAGACTGCTTCAATGGTGGTGCCATGGTGGTCTACGGGATGAGTGGATGACAACTCATTTTTGTTCTTTTTCTTTTTTATTTATTTATTATTATTATTATTTTATTTTAAATATTAAAATATATAATGTAAGGGAGTGACCAATTTGCCCCTGCAAATCTCATGTGCAATACACGTGTAGTCATATTTCCGTCAAAATTACCGGAATATTCCTTTTAGGAGGCACCGTTCAATGAATTAACGAGTTCAGGTAAAAACGTGCAAATTTTTTTTGTTTGGGGGGCAAAGTGCAAAACGGGCTTTAATTTAGGGGGTAAACTGCTTTTTACTCATTAATTAATTAGTGGAAACTACTAGAGTAGTAGGGTACGTACGTGGATTAGCATGGTTCACGTAATTAGTTTCCCTAAACAATGATTAGTGTTCCTAACCAATGATTTAATTGGTCTGGGTAGTGGTAAAATCTATCTATCCAGCTGCTTACCATTATTAATTATTATTATTATTGATGATGAGGCAATCCTAATACAACTGTCATTCGTTGTTGGTCCGAATATTCTGACATCAATCTGAATTGCAACAATCGCCTTTGACTACAATCAACAATGATTATTGCTTGTTTAATCACTTTAATTTTATTACGGAAATTAACAGTGATATTGAACAGTATCATTGACTAAAAATAGGAAGTTATAAATTTGTTTAATAATAAATATCTGACATTTTAATCTGTCATTTCAAAATTTAGACAAGAGATTCTTCTAAAAAGAAAAAAAAAAGTTAGGCAACAGATTATATTAATAAACTAATATTAAATATTTATAGTTTAATTTGGACGTTAAGACTTGATTTCTTCAAGGATTAGGCTTCGTTCAACTTTATGAGATTTTTAACAGCATATTTAATTTAATTGAAAGGATGCAGCTTATGTTCTTTTTGAAAAGACTAACTAATTATTGTGGTTTAACTGCTAATCTCTTTGTGTTGTCTCATGAAATGAACACATGTAAATAACTTTAATAATAATAATCTTATATTTAAAAGAAAGAAGCGTTTGGCAATCCTAACAAACTCTAATGGTATTTCTGTAATTAAATATTTTTATTATTTCTTTCTCTACTAATTCCTAATTATAAATTTTAACAATTTCAAAATTATATTGAAACTAAACCGTAAAGAATCCCACCTAATGGTACTTCTGTAGGTATTTACTTTTAATATTTTTTGTCTACTAATTTCTAACTATAATTTTCAACAATTAGCAATTTCCTATTTTTCATCAATATATCTCCAATTTTAAGAGATATAGATAAAGATCCGATTTATTAAAATTAATGTTAAATAAAATATGATTATTACTGCATTATTAATTTTTACTATGTTAGTATACTACATTTACTTATTATGTATTAAATTAATTATTTTTTTCAGTGTTGAATAATATTCCCACAGGAAAAAAATGCTAGTAAGTTATAAGATAAGATACTAAAGCAACACTAAAAATATACTATGGATAAGACCTTGTTCACTGTACATAATGAAAAAAAAAATCTCTTATATTAAAAAAAAATATTACAATGGGATATAAGTAATTGATCTTAATATATTAACATAAGCATAATCAGTGGATTCCATTTTTCTCTAATGCGAATCAGAATCGAACACAAAACTAATAAGAAAGGTTAAAAAAAAATGGAGGAAAATAGAAATAAATAAAATAATAAAAGGGCAGGTAGCTAGCAGGTCAGGGTACGAAACAAAGAAGAAGCACAGTGTTGATGTAAGACAGATGGGTGTAAGGTGGGTCCCACTTCTGGTGCAGGGCGCGCGAAAACATCGCGGGTGCTGTTTCCCAATCCACACACACTACACTACACGCACTCAATTCAATTATATATCATTTTTTTTTTTTATAATTATTACAGTAACTTATACATACATCATGTGTAACTTTTTGTCAGTCTTCTCTCACTACTAACCCGGCCCACACACACACAGAAGACTTCTCTTTAATTTTGGCCCCTTCTCATTATCATATACATGGATCTCCACTAATTGTCTTAATTTTCTAGGGTTTGTGTTCTTATTTTTTCTTATTTATAAATGTGCATATAAGCTAGACTTATTCGCACTTTTATCCGGATAAAAATTAGTCTTACAAAAAAGTTCATTTACTTGTGATTTTTCGGCAATACTTTCAATTAAATACTAAAATTACGCAAATATACTGACTTCTTAGTCTAATTTCTCTTCCATCTTTCTCCAAGCTCCAAAATTGCTCGTCATTACTTTCAGAATTTCCACCGGTTTTTCTTCGCCAAATCAACTACCATCATCAGAAACATAAGCAAAATCACTCCAAATCTAAAAAATCACCCACATTGCGGTTTTGGACTATAAATTTTAAGACATCTACGCCAGTCTGAAACAAAATCTCTCCGGAGTCCTCAGATGTTACCATAACCTCCGCATCTATTTTACACTGTTATGTATATGTTATCCAGTTGATTATGAATCACTATCGTCTACGGCGTTCTAAGTTACTATCAAAGACTAAATAATACAGTCACCTGTTGGCAAAACCTAATTGAAAAAAGTTTGCGACTATTTTAAACCATAATCGAAAATTTATTTCTATTTTACTCTACAAATTTTTGTTTTGCGACATAAATAATGGGATTGTATATTTCTCTTTCATTATTAGGATTTTTTAATTCAATTTTTGGGTAAATGATTTTATAAAAAGTTAAATGTAAAAATAATGAAAATATAGAGAAAAGAAAAGAAGAAAAGCCGGCAAGGTTGGCATGTAGCCATGTGGTAGTGGAGGCCCAGCAAGCAGGCATTGAGAGACAGAAAATGGACTCTGTTTTTTTTAATTAGGGCCCACCCAACTTACATATACAATGCTCCAATCATACCACAAACTAAATTAAACATTATTATTAAAATTAACCAAATTAATTAATTAAAATGGTGGTGGTGGTAGTGGTGGTGTAGATGGTGGTGGGAGTCTATCAGCCGATGTGACGGCGGGCCACGGCCGCTTTAGAGGCGGCGGGTCCCGGCGGTGATTTCTTGCATTTCCCAAATGATTGTTGACAACAATATATGCAATTGCATTGCTCTCGCTCAACTATAAAATTAGTTGTAAATTATATTTATTTTATTAGTCAAATTATTAGGGAGAAAAATAGTGAAAAGATTCGTTTATGACGTCATCGATATCTTTATACTCGATTGATTCATTGAAAAACTTAGGTTAAGTTTATCAGCCTCATACGTCAAATCTTTATTTTCGTGATAAAGATGAATGTATATATATAACAAAAATATGTTCCTCTTTAACCTAACATCCTCTACAATTGCCTTGATTTGACTATCAAACTGAAAGCATATAAAATCCACCATGCATTACGATTAGGGTGGAAATTGGAATGAAATTTTCAAATTCCGGCAATTTCAATTTAAAAATATCTGAATTTAGAACTGTATTTTTCATTTCAATTTCCGAAGTTTTGGTATCCGATTTTTCCGAATTTATGTGGGACGGAATCCTATATAAACTACTAGCAATTCTGATTTCCGGTCCGATTTTTAGTTCCGATCGGGCCTTTGGGAACTACAACTCATTTTCCTTTAATTGGGCTTATAAATAACAATACTAGGCTGTTCTGGAAACTGGGCTCATTTCTTAAATGGGCTTAGTTCAAACGTCAAAATGCTAACGCTTGTCATGAAATTGAAATATATTTATTTTAGAGCTATAACTTTTACTCGCCGTTTTGGTGCATATGATCATATTTTATATTTACCAAAAGAATATATTCACACTATGTTAATTAAAAAAATATTTAATTGTTTATTATACTATTTTATGTTCTCACTCCGTCCCATATTATATGACCTGTTTTTGTTATTGCGAATATGTTAATTTCTTTTACTAAATATACATAAATTGTCGCATAAAATATAGAAATTATTAATCGACCCTTATGATTAATCGTTGATCGACTAACTAATCAAGGATGTTAAAATAGCAAAATTAAAAAAAAAAAAAATTAACAAATATTTTCATGCTAAAAAAACTCCCTAGAAGGACAAATATCTTCAACAATAGCCCTAGCAGCCGCTGTTTCCCGAACCTTTGACCGTATTTCAATTTCCACCACCTTTTAAATTTCCATTTTTACCCCTTCATAATTTTGACCAATCATTCACTATTCCACACAAATTTTCTCAAATAATAGTCATAAAACCCCAATAACTTCTAGATCCCTGTAATCATCCCACACCCTCGAATTCCGATATTACCCCTAAGATTATCGCCAACATCATGAATATTGTATTTTACTACTAGGTCTAATATTGTAATAATCATAATTCATAATAATAATAACGACAACATATATTTCCGCAACTTGATTAAATCGCACATGGTTAAGGTTAGTTGTTGTTGGGAGCCTGAATTCCATCATGAAAAATCACAGTCCAAAATATTGACTGATCAAATTTCCTTCCAACCCAAAAATTCCCAATTTACCCCTAATCTGAAACGAATATCAAATAGTTTAATCATTTTTATTTAATAATGCAAAAGCAAGGTCACTCACTAATGGCGCCCCTATTTCTTTAACTAAGATCTTCTCCCAAACCCCATTTGCTCACCCCTCACATAAACCGTTACATATATATATATTTATATATAATATTACATATGTTGAATGGGTTCGATGGAGATGGGTTTGGAGGAAACTAACTTGAGCAATCAGAGTACAATGGAAATGAAATTGAATCGGCAGATGAAGAAGAAGAAGAAGAAGACGAAGAGTAGGAATTTTTTGATTTCGAGATTAGGATGTTTCAGATTTGACGGCGGCGTTTCGACGGCGGAGACGCCGGACTCCGACGGCGGTTTCAGTGTTGAAGCCGGTTCCGGCGGGAGGAGGGATCACTCGCCGCCGACCCACCTCGTTGTTATGGTCAACGGAATTATTGGAAGGTCTGTCAACAAAACTGGCAATGCAATATTATAATTTCTTATTTTTTGTCACAATTTAATTTAATTTAATTTGTGATTTTGGTTATTTGATTATTAAGTTAATTATTATTGGGTGCAGTGCTCAAAATTGGAGGTATGTGGCTAAGCAATTCGTGAAGGCCTACCCAAATGATGTCATAGTACACTGTGAGCTCTCTTTTTTTTCGATTTTTTTTCGTTTGTGATTTTCGGAATGTATCGAATTGTTTTAGCCCTGCTTTTCGTGTCTGCGATCGAGTAATTGATTAATTAATAATTAATGTTCTTTTTAAGTAATGCTTAATGTTGTGTTCAGGTAGTGAATCTAATTCTTCAATGTTGACATTTGATGGTGTTGATGTTATGGGGAAGAGATTAGCCGATGAGGTTTGTTTGTAATTTCAATTTTTGACAAAAATCGAAACTTTTTAATTTTTTTGTTAATTTAATTACCAAATTAGAGTTTAAATTTGTGATGCCATATTCAAAATTTCAGGTGATTTGTGTTGTGGATAGTCATCCGAATCTTCGGAAGATTTCTTTCGTAGGTCACTCGCTCGGTGGCTTGATAGCGAGATATGCTATTGCGGTGCTTTATAATAAACAAGATGTAATAATAAAAAACGGTAACGAAAACGGTGAATGTGGTAAAATCGAAACTCAAATATCATCGTTGGAAGATAAATTAAGACGAAATATAGCTGGGCTCGAACCAGTTAACTTCATTACCTCCGCAACACCACATTTAGGTTGCAGGGGGCATAAACAGGTAAATCTCGTTCTCGTTCATTTTACGATCTAATTTAAATAAATAAATTAAATTAAAAAAGAAATTTGAAAATGATTTATTTTAACAGGTTCCGGTTTTCTGCGGGTTTTACGCAATGGAGAAATTAGCATCGCGTGCTTCGTGGTTACTCGGAAAAACAGGGAGGCATTTGTTCTTGAGCGATTGTGATGATGGAAAACCACCGCTTCTGCTTCGAATGAGCACTGATTATGAAGATCTTAAGTTCATGTTAGTCTTTTTTTAATCATTTTTTTTAATTAAGGTCTGCATTTGGATTTTGCTGTTACGGATTTTGAAATTATTTCGCTCAAATTAAGTGGATTAATGAAGTTTTATTGTTAATTAATCTCGACTCTCGTTACAGATCTGCATTGAAGTTGTTCAAGAGGAGAGTTGCGTATGCAAATACACGTTTTGACCGTATCCTGATTTTACTTACAAATAATGTCTTTGTTTATATAAGTAAACTGTAACCAAATGAAGTTTTCGTAGTTTAAAACTAATTGATATAATTTATTTTTAATTAATTCTTTTACTTAATATATAACCTTGACCACGTAACACAGATCTGGTTGGGTGGAGTTCTTCGTCATTGCGCCGTCGCAAAGAGCTTCCCAATGTGTGTGTGTGTGTGTGTGTATATATATATATATATATATATATATATATATATATATATATATATATATATATATATATATATATATTATATACATATATTTTCACTTTTACTGCAGATTAATATGTAAAAATATAAATACTTATATAATAAATATCTTGTGGTGTTTTTCTATTTTAGCACCGGAATTTTCAGAAAAATGCTAAATACCCACACGTTGTAAACGAGGAGAAACCGAATGCGCAAAATTCTCATGAAGAATTTTCTTTGGAAGCTAAAGTTGCTAAAGGCAAGATCAGTGAAATGGAAGGTATTCTTTTTTAAATCGAGTTTACATGTGTCTACGTGCGTGTATATATATACACATGCATATACGTTATATATACGTAAGATTGCATGCTGTACGAACTCCGAATTGGAAAGTTGTTATTGCAGTTATGATAAATAATATCGACATTCAATTTTTCTTGCAAATTATTATAGAGACAATGATCAGAGGATTAACAAGAATGAGTTGGGAAAGAGTCGATGTCAGCTTCAGCGGAAGTATACAGAGACTTCTTGCACACAATACAATTCAGGTTTCGCATTATTTTTTTCAATACCGCCTCGTTTTGTTTTTTGGCTTCTAATTAAGTTTATTTACACATTAGTTGTTAGCTGCGTGACGATTGAAGGAAATAATATGCCCCATTATTTTTGGTTGTTTAGGTTAAAACTCGGTGTATAAATTACGATGGAGCGGATGTAATACAGCACACAGTCGACAATTTTCAACTATAAATATACCGTCGTCACTTACATCATCCTTCGGGAGTTTCGTATTAAATGCTTTGCAAGTGAGTCCTTTTGGTGAATATATTTCGCAAATATTTGAAGATGAAAATTGTCGGAACACCTTAGATCGACACACACACACACACATCCCTATGGGTGTGTGTGATCCTATTCGAGGACCATCGAGAAGGCCGAACGAGAAGGTATATATTCATCAAATTTCGGAGTCCCTTTTGTATAAGAGAGCAATATTGATTGTAATAACAGTTTTTTCGTAGATGCAAGAAAATAAATGGGAATTGTGGCCCCTATGAAATACGTGTAATGTAATCACTTTGAAGATCAATGCTTTCATTTAAGCTGATGGGAAGCTTTTAAGTTGTATCTCTTTGCAGCAGAAAAAGCCAATTTTATTTTAATTTTTTAAAATAATCTTAGAAAAAGCCTGTTGAAAGAATGCAGAGAGCTATTTCAGATGGAAAATGGTCCTAGAAATACAAAATTGATGTCTTACCTCACCCTATCATGCTAGGTTGGTCCATGCTCACAAATTTATTATTTTATTGAATTTCAAAAAAAAAAAAGAAAAAGAAAAAAAGAGGAGAATATAATGGATTAAAACAGAGAAAAGTCCATTTTCAATTTTTAATATATTATATATATATATATATATACACGTCTGTATTTGTAATTATTCACAAGTCAAAGTAGATCACTCATAATCAGCTTTTTACCACAAGAAAAAAAGTCAAAGTTACTGTAGCAGAAACTTTTGCGTGGGTTTGGAGGAAAGGGAATACTGATGCACTTAAATTACTCAACACTCCACCAGTACTGCATAATTTCTTACCAACCCTAACTTGTTCATCTTTCTTCCCAATAAATACACTCTTATTAATTCCACCCAAATCATATTACCCCATGATATATTATGTGAAAACGGTAAATTATGGATACCCTTGAGCTAAGGTCAAATAACGAAAAAATCCCTCTTGAATATTCTTATACGTCCACTTTTACAGTGTTAAAATTAGTGGAATCTTCTATATGATGTAGAATATTCTCCAATTTGTACGTGAAAACTAGAGAACATTCCATAAAATACAAAAAATTCAGTTGAATTTGACACCACAAAATCTACCAAAAAAAATTAAAAAAAAATTCAAACTTTAAAATGGCAATTCAATGAAAGACTGCACAAAATCCAACCAAACCTCAACAGTGAAATTAATACATTGAGTGGGGGGTGCAGTCACATAGTCACATGTCATTTTCTAAATTTCTAAATGAGAGAATAATAAAATAGTAAATAAAAGAAAAGAATTTCTCACTTTATAATTGCTGTGTGTGTGCAGAGGCAGGGGTTCTTTGGATAAACCCTTTCCTTTCTTCTGCTCACATTCTCATTTTGCAGCAGCTGTGCAAGAGTGGTTTCTTTCCATTTGGGCACATCAAACGAGGACACTTGTTTTCCCTTTTCAGAATTTCAGACCCCCTTTCTCAAGTTGTTTTCTCACTTCCATCTTTTTTAATTTGCAGAAGCCCCCCCAACCCTTTTTTTGTCAATCATTAAGTAATAAAAAGAATGAATCTTTCATTCTTCTTTTGCTAAACTATATTCAATGGCCGCCTGCATGAAACTAAACTCCTGCACACTTCTCCAAACAAGTATTCTCTGTCTTCTGGCTTTTGAGTTCTTCCTCTTACCAAACTTAACTCACGTGGCTCAAGGTAAGTAAATTAGTATACCATTTCTTGTCCGAATTTCCAAATTATATTGCATAATAATGGACGTTGCATGATTTTTATTTTCAGCTAGGCATTTCAGCAAACACTTTGACTACACTACGGTAAAGAAGGTTCATATTTCTTTTCTTTCTCTTCTTCGTCCACAAATTCTACTACCTGAAAACTGAAATATAATCTGTTTATAATGCAGGTGAGGAATCAAGAAACGGCGGTGAAGATGAGAGCGGTGATAGGATCACGGCCGCCGAGATGTGAAGGAAGATGCGAGTCTTGCCGGCGGTGTGAGGCGGTGCAGGTTCCCATTGTGCCGACGAAGAAGAAATACCATATCGAAAGCAGCCATTTTTATGCAATTGAATATTACAGAGGAGATGATATTTCCAACTACAAGCCCATGTGTTGGAAGTGTAAATGTGGAGACTTCATTTTCAACCCTTGGTAAATTTTTTTTTTTTTTGTCGATAGGTTTTTTTTAGTAGTTAAATTCTTAAATTTAGCTATAGTCCACTTGTATGTACATAGGTAACGTTTTGTCTCTCTAATTTATTAGTGATTATCGTTTTGCATTATGTCATTCAAATTGGATTTCTTGAAATAATTTCTTGGATTCTTGATTTTTTCTTTTTTTTTTTTTTCTGAATTTTAATTGGATTCTTGATTCATCCATGTTTAGTAGACCTATTGATATTGACGTACATGTCTTAATATAATAAGCCCAAAGATAATTATAAATGTGGGCCCAAATAAATATAAGTCAAAGCCCAAGTTAATATTTCAAGCTTATAATTAAATGAATTTAGTGTACAAATAGTTCAATTATTATTACAGGTAAATTATTATCATTTTATTGCAGAACTAGTATTACACCCGTGCGATGCACGGTAAATATATATTTTAAATTGATGATTGAAAAGAAATATATGAATATATACAAATACATAGATTTTTTCGTGTCATTATGTATGATTTATGAATATATAAGATGTATCGGGACAATTACATATTTTAACTATCTAACAATCAATGTTAACTTTCTCAAAAAAAAAAAAAAAAAAACAATCAATGTTAACGCTTAAATGGTCACACACAATAAAATTTATATATGTTCCAATACGCGTACTAATTGTTTTCGGGTGGCTCCTACAGTACCTTTTGCCTCTTCCTACCCCAGTGATTTTGACCATGATTCCCCTTAATCATTTGTTGTACTTAACTTGCTCTCACTCACACACACACACACTCTGCCCCAGACACATGTACAAACAATGGAGTTTTGAAGAGTAAATTTTAGAGTAAATGAGCCTGTGTACTCTGCCAATGGATTTTTTAGGAGCAAGTCTCACCTGAGAAAAACTACATATGAAAAAATGAAAAAAAGTAAATGTAATCTTTATTTTTCAATAAGGAATTAAAGTAAATGAATAGAAACAAAGTGTAGAACAGCTAAGGATGTGAATCCATGTTATCCGTAAATAATTTTCAATCTGCTCTTTCGCAGTTGCCTTTTTCGTTCGTCGTCTTCATTGACACAACATAGCTACTACAATCACAACTCCTACACCATAAAAATAGAAGCAAATGGAAAAACTACTCCGCATTCTTTGTTTCTATGTACTGCTTATTAATCAAGCACAAAACAAAGATCCATTTATAAAGACTGAACAAACTGTGGAAAAAATAAAATTCTTAGGGTATGTTTGGAACCGTTTTTATTTTGTTTTCATTGTTTCCCCAAAACAAAATGGGATTTATTACACTTTTCAAATCATTTTCTCAAAACAATTTCAAAAGTTTCTCTCTCTTTCAGACATGATGTGACTGCTACAGTAAAATGATTGGACTGCTACAGTAAAAAATGTCTTCACTAAAAAACAAATAAACATCACTTCACCTTTAAATTTTTTTCTTCAAACATACCTTTTTCTAACACCTTTAAACATGATTTGACTTGCTACAGTGTATTTTGTCTCCTTTCAAAATACAAACAAACATTACTTTCATTCTCAAATTATTCCCCCAAAACATATTTCCTCAAAATGAAATCAAAATAAGATCCAAAACGCTTCCAAACATTGCCTTAGCAACTCAGAAAAAACCGACCGACAAGCCACATAGGAAAGAGGGTAACAGTTGAAATTTCAGACGACTCCCCACTGTGAAATTCAGTTAGGGAAAAATAAAATCGTAAAGTTATTAGCAACTCCAAAGAAATCCACATAAACCAGCCTCTAGTTGTGAATGATTGCACCCGTTATTTGCATGAAAACCCATGGAAGAAGTCAATAATATAGTTTATAGTATCTTAGAGTTAACAATGTTAATCAGTAGGATGTATATCTTCATCTTATTAGCACAGGAAATTCACATTTATTTATCTTCTTATTTATTTCCAAAACATAGAAGTATTATTATATGCCTAAAATTCAGAACAAATATACAAATTCATAGTACATGTGCAGAGTGGAAGTAAAGAAAATGAAAACAAATTATTATCAAGTAAAAGGGTGTCCTAATAAGTAAATATAATAAAATTAATGAACTGAACCAAACATCCAATTAATCCCTAAAACTATTATCCCTAGAACTGATCACAAAACAAATTCTTAAGAATATACCCTTAATTGGTTGTATTCTGCAGTATAGATGACATCTAGTTTCATAAATTCCTTGGTGAACATTTACCCTTTCAATGCCAAATTGACACTCACACAGATGTTCTGAGAATGGAAGAAAGAAAAACAATGCTAGGTTAATTTGTTTGGAAAAATTCAATGAAATGCATTTATAAAGAAATACCTTGTCATTTCATCTCCATCTGACCAAAGTATTGGCACAAACATGAAGCCACAATACCTTAAGAACGCAATTGAGCCAACATTTGCTTCATCTTCTTCTAGTGGAGCAACCTAAAGTTATTGTTAATAAGCATAGCAAACCTTTAATCTTAGAATAGATGATACACTATCAGGTCTTCATCAAGCGTCATGTCTTCATTAAGCTCCGGCGCGGCGGCGGCGTTGACAGCATGGGTGCATTATGAGACGTCAAATTGTCATGGAGATCATGAATTAATCCATCGGCATACTCGTGAATTACCCAATTGGCGATTTTCATCGAAACAAAACCTTAAGTTTCTTGCCTAATGTGACTACAGAAAGGTCAATATCACCATGTCAAATTTACCATAAAGCCAATAAGAAGTAAATGAAAAGCATATATATATATATATATATATATATATATATATATATATATATATATATATATATATATATATATATATTTCATTCCTAAAACAGAGTAATTTGTAAGTATTATAATTAAAATTGTAACATAATAGCATATATTAAAGAACTATAATAATTAGAAAAGGTTAAGACTGTACAATTCCTTTATTTCCTTTATAAATACAAAAAAAAAAAATAGATTAACCCGATCTGAGGTCTCATAATTGTGGGTATTAATTAACTGTAATAAACCCACCAAAAAAGTTGTGTGAAAGAAAAAGATCGAAAATGATAATGGATGAGGAATTAAAACAACAATATAACATGCAAAGTCGGAACAACTCTATTCTTCATAATTTTCAACCTTTCCATGTTTCTTAAGCCCCAAAATAACATATAGATTGCCTAACAAATCCCCCAGTTGTGACAATAATGCGACGCATAATCTGTAAACTAATAAATATATTAACAAAAAAATAACTGCCCTTGAACAATTCGGATTTTGTGAAAAGGTTTCGAGAACCTAGAAATTCACAAATTAGCGAATTAAATAAAGTGAAAACTGAAGATCTTTTGTCATTGTTTATGATATTGATTTGAATGAAAGAATTACCTGAAAATGCGAGCCGAGAGGGATTTTGAGATGAATTGCGAAATATTTTCGAAGAACAGGAAGATGTATGATCTGAATGCAGACGGTTGAATGGAGAAGTTGGGAGAAGTTATGAGAATGTGTGCAGAGGTATTTAGATACGGATAAATTGTAAAAAAAATTACTGCATTTTATTTTTGAAAGATTTTGTGGGAAGTAATAATTGTTGAAAGATTTGTGTTGATATAGAGATGAGACATGAAATTGGAGATGAGAAGTTATTAAATTGATGGGAAATACCGATTTCAATAGGCGGTTTCTGCTGTTGAGTGGGTATAAAAATTTAGAGGAAAATTGGAGATGACGATGAAAAACGGCCGATAGAATTTTAGGGGAGATGAATTATGGGTTTTTACTTTTTTCATTTTTACACCCAAAAATAATAAAAATTATAAAATTTACCCTAGGGTTAGAAACCCTAAGTTGCCACGTGTCAGAAGATGAGGCAAGGTATTGTCTTTTTATATATATATAGATGTCTTTCTTACATTCTTGAGAGAGATCTTCTCCGTATTTTTCTCTCGGACTTATATTGACTTAAGCATTGGAGGGTTTTCGTCGAAACTAAGTTCCGGCGCCGTAACATGTATTTTTTTTTTTTTTTATGCATGAAATGCATCGTTTCCCTTAACTAAAGAAGATTGTCGAATGATTATTTTGATTCTCAAACATTTATTGCAAGTTCGAGAATCATGTTATTGAGGTGATTCGAGTTAATTTAATGTTAATCGCACCACCTTCTAATTTTAATAAATTTAATAAATAAGTATATGTATCTTCGAAAGAAAAAAATGTAACCAAATCAAACCTCACTAATAATGATATTATATCATGTCTTGTTCACCTGCACATAAGTGAGCCCACAAACATTTGGATTATACGTAAATTATATGTATGTGTAAGAGAGAGAAAGACAGTATATTATGACACTCGATTTAACATTAACCATTGATCTTTTTATTTTTATTTTTATTTTATAATAGTGCTAAAAGGAAGAAGGGGTATTGAATTGTACCTTGATCCATCAGGAAAATCACGTGTGGGATTGGACTATTTTGTTTTGTTCATCAAACGTTTGTATCGTTCTTTTGTGCACTATTAATACAAAAATTATAGTACTACTCTATGATGTGTCAATGTAATGTGGGGTTTGGTAATGACTAATGAGAAAATTGAAATGGGAATGTGATACCTCAAAACACATGCTCAATAAAAATATTGGGTAAATTACGGTTAACCCCCTGATGTAAGGTCAAATTACAAAAAACTCCCTCATGTTAATGTAATTACAACTACCCTTTCATCTACGTATTTTTTTTTACAAGAAAATCCCTCATTCAGTTAGTGAATTTGACACTGTAAGGATCGATGTGTAAGATAATACATAGTTGAAAATGGTTGTAGTAATCTAAACAAGAGACGTTTTTTCGTAATTTGACATTACCGTAGATCATGAAAATTATTAATAAATCTACTAGTAGTTTCTTTTGCTGTGGTCCTAATCACAAAAAAAAGGGTCATTACAACCACCTCCTGGGGTATGGTCAAATTACGAAAACCCCCATCTTGTTTGGATAATTACAACCACCCCTCAACTCCTCAAATTTAGTGGAATCTTCGAGATTATATGGAATATTATCACTTTTGTACCCGTTTTATCCCATTCGAACTCTACATTTTGAAGCAAGATGATCATAATATGTGTTTTTTGGCTTGTATATATCAGATTGTGGTGCATCAGAAACTGTATTTTTACACAAAATGAGTTCAAACTATAGCACATTCCATGAGATCTAGATGCTTGTGTTGAATTTGACACCATAAGGGTGGAGGTGTAAGAAAAAATCATAGTTGAGGGGGGTGGATGTAATTATCCAAACAAGAGGGTTTTTTTGTAAATTGATCATACATCAGGGGGGTGTTTGTAATTTACCAAAAAATGGTTAATAAGCCCATAAATAGGCCCGATTGTTCGGCCCAATTGATAACCATCAAGCATCTTTGTCAGGCTGTCGGCGTGTGAAAAAATATGTTTCATTATTTTAATTTCTTTTGATAGCAAGAGGGAGAATATAAATGAATTCAAGTGTATTCAACCACTTCCATAAAAAAATACTTTTAAAATTTGGATTGTTCTATTTATCAAGAAGTCCCTCTTGAAATATTCTTTTTCTATTTAACCACCTACCATTCCCATGAAATTCAAATATCCACATAAGGAAAAGTCCAATGCATACTGTAGAGTGTGAACTGGTATGGCATTATTTTTGACACAGTTGGAACTGTAACAGAGGCCCCCGCCCAATAGATAAACTCCACCAATGCATAGTTAATGCCATTTCTCCCTCTCTCTCTCTCTCTCTCTCACACACACACACACACACACAGAGTAAGAGTGCACTGTGTGTAGTGATGGAATCATTTTCTTGAACTACTGTGCCACTGCCACCAGTCCCCCACCTCAACCTACGGCTAAATCAAAACTACTACCATCAATGGCAGCTCATTTATGAACTCCAACTGCAAATCTTATCTCCTTCACTAGGTAGGTAATTTAATCAAGGTTTATTCTCATCATTTTATGACCACACATTTTCTATCTTCTCCATATGAGAAATGTTTTTATTTATTGTTTCTTGAAATTATAATACCTCTCTCTCTCTCTCTCTCTCTCTCTCTCTCTCTCTCAGACAGAGACACAAAGCAGTTGAGATAAATTGACAGGTGATGGTGAAGCAATCAGTACCAGGTAGGAATGTGAGGGGGAAGAGCTTAAAAGTGAAGCATGCCCTCCACATATTAGTGCTTGTTGCCATTTGCATATGGTTTCTTTACCAGGTGAAGCAGTCTTCATACTACAATAAGATAAGACCACAACAATTATTAGTATCAGACAATGGAGAAATTTACGAGCAGCATCAGATATCGAAAATGGGGCGGAAGCACTTGAAGCCAAAGCTCGACAAAGTCGATTTAGAGTTCGAAAAGCAAGGCGAAGAAGAATTGGAAATCGAGGATGAAGAAGCCAAAGGGAAGGGGATCGACGGAGAAGAGAACATCGACCGGGAAGAAGAGAAGAGTGAAGAAGCAGAGCATGATCAGTTGCAGGATTTCATTGATGAAGATGACAAGGATTAGATATGAAATATTATTGTACATGTTAAATATTTTTTGAAGCATTTAAAGAACAGGGGAAGATTAAAAGATGCAGGAATTTTGTTTCTACTATTTCTGTAATTGCTTAAAAAGTGAAAAATGTATTGTCATATCCATGAGTTACGAAATACAAATACAGGCAAAATAAAGAAACTCGGATAAGTGCATACGATTAGCTGTAGGAAACTAGAAGCTGAGAAAACGAGATTCTTTTGAGAAGTAGTAGGGGAAATGATTTTAAGCTCCGAAAGTTATACACGAGTTAATCAAGAATAAGATAGTGATGACACAAATAAAAGTTCGAAGTTCCTTCTGCTTCAACGAACAGCCAGTGGTTGAGATCATTTAGGCATTTTTAGTCTTGATTGGTTGATGTGAATTCCACTGCAACAACATCCATACGATGGATGTGCCTGGAAAATAAATCGTTATTGAATTAAACTTTATTAACATTTAAAACAAAGATGAAATAGAAAAGAATTTAATCATAATATCATGTATCTCCACAAACTAATACATCAGAACTAGAACAGAAAAACGGAAAACGAATGCAGAAACTTAGGATGAAAACAGCAACATGTATGCTATCATCGATTTTGCAGTTCATTAGCATAGAATAGAAGTTATAAGTCATGCATGTGATACCCGAAAGATAATATAGATCCAAATAAGAAACAATGATAATTAAAAAAAATGAGAATTGTGGATGATAGTTGTTAATTTGCAGCAGCATTACCTGCAAAAAATCCAACTGTTGCTAGGTTTCCAATTGTCATGGTGTGATAAATCAGATACTCGGTCAAGAAATGGCCCAAAGCATAGATAAAAGATAGGAAAGTAGCCAAATATAAAGGCTTGTTCTCGAGGTTTAGTGCGCAAAGAAAGCAAAGGGTGCAAGTCAAAAGCGTCCAAACTCCAAATGTCCGTCCGTGAACTTCACTCACTGCAATTTGAAAAATATAACTACGTGATTCTCATTGAAAAGTAACGTGTGTCTTGGGAATTTGAATATCTAAATCTTAATATAAATGTGAAGAGATGCAAGGAGAAAGAGAAGAAAACATGCAATACATGAAAATATTGATTTCGAAGACATTAACATATTTATATCTATAGTTTAGATAGCACATAAACTCTTCATCGGTATAGTATTGAAGCATATGAAACCATGAAAATATAGAAAAAGAAATTGGAAGAAGTAAGAACTGCCCCGATATCCAATTGCTAATTTTACACACGAATCAAAGCATAATATGGAAAAACCTCAATGCCAACCTATGTGATTCAGCCTTCAGGCACCTGAAACTTTTTTTAGGGTTGATCTGCTCCTTTGCTAAAATATTAATACATTTGAATTGGTCGATATTTTTCCATCGATTCCAGATTCTGTAAGATGATTTTTTCATGCTGCCAGCAAAACCTTAAAAATAGTCTTCCATATTATGTTTAAACCATATGATCACAATGCATTGGAGAACCTACTCAGACGGAATAATTTTTTTCAAGATAAATATCACCTAAAATATAAAATATAACACTATTAACGCCAACACAGGACCAGTAAGCAAAGGAAAACCCCAGAGACTGCTCTCAGCAAATTTGTGAAGTGGAGAAACGAGTCTACGACTTCAATAACACATTATTAACATTATACTCTATTTGGCCATAGTTCACGAGAAAAACGCCATCCTCAGTGTTTAAACTCAACCATCGTAAATTCGTAATGTTCAAATCAGATCTTGCATAATTTAGCAATTTTCGAGCTGCAATTTGAGATTAAATGCTAAGGTAAAAACAACGCTACTATCAAATTCCACTTGCTGAACTAATTATTTCTTGACCGTAATTGCTTAAGTCTGAAGAAGTGCAGATAAACTAAACAAAACATACTTTTATAATAATTAATAATAAATAAATAAAACACTGTTTTAATTACAGGATCCAACACAATGCGGGAATTAGGGGATTTACATATCGATTTGGATCAAATCACGAAGAAAAAAGGGGGGTGATTTCATTCAACCGATGCAAAATTAGGTTAAGTTCAACGAATCTGAATAAACATCGAACGAATCGCCACAGAAATCGAAATGATTGAAGAGTGTGAAGGAGAGAAAACATACTGGTGGTTTGGGAGAAAACCGCGAGACGAAGAGCCCAAATGTCGAAGAATCCGAACCAAACGGATGCTAATCGAAGCGTGCCCACCAGCATCAGCCACCATCCCAATAACTCCATCTTTTTTTTCTGGATCAGTAGTAACTCCATCTTCACTGCAGCTATACTCCACACACACTACTCACACTACTGTTGCTTTCTCCGCCTGCTTTGGGAGGAGAATTATTTATATTTTTCCAAACAAATCGGCCTCTAATTAAATAAGATCCATATAAATTAATAATTAGTTAATATCAATAAGAAGAATATAGATTTCGTAAGCTATATTATAAATTAATAATGGGCTCCTGTGTTACCTAATAAGTTTAGGTTATATGAGATTGAATTGTTTTTTTACCGATTAATTAATAATTTAGTAAAATTTGTATTTAATCTGTTAAATTTATTGTGAGATTTGACTTTAAAAAAAGTTATTTTAATAAGGTCTTAAGTCTAGAAAACAATACAGGTTACAACGATCTTTAATATTTAATTATTTATGACATTGTATAATTAGTATATCAAGAGCAAGTCCAAACAATTAAATTATTAGATAGCTGTAATTTATCAACAATTACGTGCACGCACATCCTTCACCCAAACCCCACAACCTAATCCCATTTTATTTTTATTTATTTAGAGGAAATACCAAATTTACCCCCTTTTACACCAACAAGAATGTGGCAAGGTAACCAACCTGCTAGCTTTGTTTTGGCACTACTCAACGCTCAATAATTTGGTATGCAACATTATTAAATTATATAGTGATCGACTAATTATCCTTTTTTTTTTTTTAATTCTGTTACATATTTCAATTCTATAATCATGCTAAAGTTCAGTCAATAATTAACAACTATGTAATGAAAAGGCAAATTAGGTAGCACACTCCAGAGTTTATATAGGATTAGACAAAATTCATCAACATTTTCAAATTATAATATAATTCATCCAATAAAACAAAAAACTCACAATCCACACACTTAAAAAAGACAGCGTGTCTTTTCTCTGCAACAAAATTACCCCCAAATGAGACAAAATCCCACCTTTTTTTTTACCCTCATCTGTACATTAATCCTATTTGTAGTTAGTAACAAAATGTCAAATCTACCCCTCATTATTCACCCCCTCAAACCAAGCAGTAAAAAAAGAACTTTTACAGAAGAAGAAACGGTTAATTTTTCCGTAATTAATTAATTAATTAATCAGAAACGTAAATCTTGAGGCGTCAATTCCTTGCGGAGCTTCTGAGAGAAAAGCCTGCAGGCATCCATGCTCAAGTCCAGCGCCGCTGATAAAGCAACAAACGCCGCCGCATCCTCCGTGCAAGTCACGTGCTGCACGCTAACCTCCACCACCGGACCCACCGTCTTCCCACGCCCGTTCCCTTCCACGCAAGCCGACATCACAAACCCCCTGTACGCGGAGTAGGGCCACAGCCCATTCCCGAAATCCCCACTGCCACGTGGACTACACCCTGGCGACGCGCCGCCGCTCCTCGGCGTCCCCGACGGCGTGCCGCCGCCGCCGTTCAAGTCTATGACGAATTTCCCTCCCTTGCTGCAGCTGAGCGCCGACTCGGCTAACACAATACCCGCAGCCGCCGCCGAGTCTAGGATTAGTTCGAACCGGTAGCCCAAACCGTCGGAGGCGCCGCGCTCGCGCCAGGCCTCAAGCCGGCCCCACGGCTTCCACGTGCCGTCACCGGGCCGGAGAATGAGCCAGCAACCCGGGTTGGACCGGCTCACCTTGTCTGAACCGGGCAAGGGTACGAACGGCGTCACCATCGAGGCGACGGCGACAGGCGAACCGGAGAGATCGTGGATTGTGATGGACCATCCTTTTCGTTCTTTTCCGGGCCTTTCTCTTTCACTACCAAACGAACTTAACCAAGCCCGTGCTCCGTTACTGTGTTCTGACGGTAAAGACCTGTCAATTAACGGCTAACAAACAATTAATAAACGGAAAATTGTGTAATCGCAATTAACATATTGAAAAAATTGGGGTTTAATTATTTTACATGGAGCGTTGATTGCGGTCAGGGGCACGAAAACTGAACTTGCAGGTGAAAACCGGCTGGCGAACATCGCCTTTGATTTGGAAAACCTGCGGGCTGCATTCGGGCTCTCCGTCGAACTGGAATACGAATCTCGGGTCGGGTTCCGCCTTCACATTCAAGTGAAACTGCGCCGCACCTTTGGCTTCCACCCCCACACTAATCCACCCGTTGTGGAAGACCACCGCTCTGGACTCCGCCGCGGTCAGATCCAACGGAACCGTGATCTTCCCCAACAACCGCCCCGAGTTCACGCCGCACGAGGCTCCACGCCGCCCGGAGTACACCGCGATTTTAAGCTGCGGTCTCTTGCCGCCGGAAAATATGGAGGATTTCCCCAACAGCCTATCAACGTCGGGTTTACTGAGATGGAAACTGGCGGCGAGTGCGTGAGAATTCCCTTCGGGAAATTGTGCGCTCTCCGGCGGAATGTAGGGCACCACGGCGTTCTGGATTGGGAAGCCTTTCAGCTTGATTACACAGAAGCACGGCGACGACGAGGGGTGCACGGCGGAGCGAGCTGGCTTTGCCGCCACCGGAAATTTCAGGGCGAGATTCTCTATGGTTAACCTCACGAAAGGACATGGATCCATGACGGATTTTCTTAAGAAACCCCCAATTCGATTATCTCTCTATATATATACACTTCTGAATAATATTATTCTTTTAGGATTAAACAGAAAAAAAGAAAAAGAAGAAGAAGACTACTCCATAGGGATGCGCGCACCACTCTCCAAACTTAACCACACACCATTGTTTTTCCTCTCTGTAAATTATATCAATAAGGAAAAAAATATTATTTTAAAATCTATTTTTTTATGTATATCTTAATTTGTGGTCTAATTAGGAAGTATTGCATTTCTTAAATAAATGTAAAGGCTGTCTGAAAATAAAAATGGCAAAAATATATTTTCGAATTCTTAAAATGGATTTTTAAAATCAATATAATTTAGGGTTGGAGGTTTGATGACGTAAGCATGGTACAGCTGTTGACAGGCTGTCGTTAAATATGTGTGCGCCAGTACGACGGAAGTTGACGGCAAATCAGATAGTTTATTGAACTTACGAAAATGACCCTGAAGTTGTCACTAGTATGACGATAATGCCATTATTTTGTACCACGGTGCAATTGGAGAGCTATAGGACTAGATTGTTAAGTAATTAAAACAACATTAATTATTGACTGAAATGAATTGAAAGATAATTATTAATTTGTTTAATGGAGGTATTTTAAACAATGATTTCTGGAGAAAAAAAATAGAAAAAACAATTAACTAGAAGGACACAAAATCATGTTACATGGTAGTAGTAATTAAACTAAAAAAGTGGGGCCGTTGGATTTCCGAAAATGAAAGCCTAGGGAATGATGAATCTGCTAATATAGGGATAAAGCAGAGTGTAGCTTTGGATACCTTGTTTCATGGCCGTTGGATTGGGAATTGTTGTGGGCTTTACACAGTAGTAATAATAAACGTGGCATGTTGTACAGAGATCGTGTGGTTAATAATGAACTCGACCTGGTGTATGGTTTGAACACTAACATGCCCCTGGCTTATTTTTATAGTTTCATCTAAATAGTACTCTCTTGTTAAATACAACAATGGTACAAGAATTATAAATAAAATATTTGAATTTCCTTTATAATATTATTTTTCTAAAAGTCTATCAAAAAACAATTAGTATATTATTAGGTAGTTGTTATTGTTGAGATGAACTAATCATTTATATCTTCATTTTTTTTAAAAACAAGTGTAATGAGTGAAATATAATGTGAATGAGTGTATCTCCGTCGTCATCCTTATCATTTTTCTGTCCTTGATCGGGCAATTCGGGTAATCATTCTCAGTTAGGTTAACCGATCGTCGCCACTCTCATGCCTCCTAATAAACATTATTTTTTCGTAGGCTTTCTCCTCTTTTTCCGATTGTCCAAGATCCTTCGACCATTTAATGCTGATGTCAGCATATTAAAATGTGTCGCTACGTGTGCGCTACACGCTTGCGGGGTCATTTATGTGCCCTTCCGTATTTGTCGGACTTAATGCGCCTACTTGTCGGACTTAATGCGCCGAATCAGAGTCATCGCGACGCCCCTCCGAGCGCCATGCTTTCCTCACTAAGTTCCTTTGTGTGGGCCGTTTTTGTGGGTCCCAGTAAATGGGCTTCATATCTTGGGCTTCATCTTTGAATTATATCTTTTTTATTGGCTCGTGTTGCCTACTTATTTGGATCATGATATTCTTATTGGGCTTACTCATTAATTCTTATATATTATCATTTCATAATGGGCCACAAAAGCCATCCCATAGCCCAATAAGATATTTCGTTCCAAATTTCCCTAGCTAAACCTAAGCCCAATAAGCTCAATTATTTTTCGGGTCAATAATAAATCAGAGGCCTCGAATTTATTTATATTCACATATTACATTTAAACATCTACAAATTAATACAATCGGGACTAGGGAAATTCTATTAATTTAACAGATTATTAAATTATCGAGTTAATAATTTAACACGTTTTCACCGAGCCAGGACTGAGAGAAACTATTATTTAATCGATGTTCTATTGTAATTACTTTCGAATAATATATCAAGATCAATCAAACTTTGCAATCTGTGGCAATTTATAGCAAGTATTTATTGTTGAACGCAACTAATTAACTACTCTTACTGATTCGTCCGAATTCGTTAGTGGGCTTCTTCAATCCGTATGTGTTGATGGATTCCCTATATTCTGCAAATAAGAACACAAGAAAGAAGAAACCGGGCTGATGCCGGAGTTAGCACTCCGACGATCAAGTCAGTACGGTTTTGATCTGAGAAAAGGAATAATTATATTCTTTTTTATTTGTTATCTTTTTTTGTTGTAGGAAGGAAGTCTCTCTTAGGTAAATTAATCTCTTGCTATTTATAGAGAACTCATGAGAGCGGATTTCAAATACGGACTCCAATCCTATTTTAGTTGTCCCTTCAGAAGTGTTTCAGACTTATCGAGATTTATTAAATTAAATTCACCTGTCTTCTCGATGAACAGTGTTATGAACAGTGTTGTGAGCTGCTTATTCCCTAGACTGCATATTCTCTGAACGCCTTTTGACGCTTTAAGAGGGGATATTAAATGCAAGATGATTATGTCGGACATCATATCTTGCAGCTCTCGCTTCTATCCTCTCGCTACTGAGAGGGTCTCCCCTCTCGCATCCCCAGAGCCTTTGATTAGGTTTCCTAGCTAGACCCAGAGCACTTGATTTATCAAATCTAACCTGTATATTCTCTGCAGTTTCTGACATTTTGAGCAGATACGCATTAAATACAAGTCGGCGGTGCTACTCCCTTTTTCAGATAATATTCCTTGTTTCCCTCCTTTCATCTCGACGATCGCGAATTTCTTCCCTTCTCGCCCTGGAGTGGGCTCTCGCAAGCTTCTCCTTATTGGGCCTTTATTGGGCTCTCTTTTATTGGGCCGAAATGATTAGTTTTTTACTGAATCACTTACACATTTCCATGTTTGAAAATTAATATAAATTGCTTTTACACACCCTGCATAGTCACAGTCCCGTAATAAAGTCTTCATTCCATAATAATGCATTTTCAGTATTTTCATTTTATTATTAATTAACCTGTAATTCCAAAAGAAAACAAAAAGAAGAGCCACAATAAAAAAAATTAATTACGCAAAGGTCCTTTATAAGTAAATAGTCACATCAGACTACTTAATTGGTCAAAGCTTTTGAATAAATAAATAAATTTTTTTGCTACTATTAAAAAAAATTGACATTTAAGTAATTGTTTTTTTCACCAAACTTAATCTTTACATAAATGATTTTACAAGACTCGTATGAAGTTCCTTTTTTAACCTTCACTATTTTGTTTAAAATGGAAATTCGATTCCCATCGGCATCGGATAGCGAACCAATTGTTCGATTATGTTATTTTCTTCTTTTATTGATTTCAAAAATTTGATAATTCAATACATCCTAATTAGGGGTGTATACGAGCCAAACTCAAATTCATTTTGACGAGCTCAAACTCTTCGAGTTTCTTTTTTGGGCTCCAACTCGAGCGAGCAAAGCTTGTCGAGTTCAAGCTCGAGCATGAGTCTATTTTGTATTATTTATTTATTTTTTATTAATATTATTAAAATTCATTATTATAAATTATTTTCATTACAATATTTATTATTTAATTTTGTATTAATTATATTTAAAATAAATAATAATAAATTAAACAAAAAAAAAGCTCATGAGCTGGATTGGGAGCTCAAGCTCGAGCTATTATCGAACCGGCCCACCTCACAAGCCGACTCAACTAATTTAGAGCCCTACTCCAAATACCATAGTATAATTATGTTTGTATCTTAAAATAAATATTTGATTCGGTTTGATACTTGGTTGTTGGTACCACAATTTCTGTATGATTTTGTACGGGCTTTTACTAATAAGCAAGAGAAGGGGGGGAAAAAACAAAAATACAAGTCATGGTATTGGCGATATATTTGTATACATGTAGGGGCAAAATTGTCCTACTCTTGCCGCTTATGTTCTGAATTCTCTGCGACTCAGACTCGGCGTGGAAGACGACACGACCATTCTGGTGTTTCTGCTTTCTCGCACTATCCCACGTTCATAATTCTTCGCAGGTAAACACACACTCACACATTTCTCACACAGCACACAATACACCCAGTAGATGTTCTACACTTATAGAGAGAAATTCATGATCTTTCAATTTTTTTCCATTTGGCTTGTTTGTACGTCTGTGTACTCCTCTACTCTGTTTTTTTTTTTTTGTTTCCCCTCTGCATTTTGTTTGCGATTTTGCGCGATTTTGAAAGTGGAGTGTGAGCATATCTGTAGTTGCCTTTTGATTTCGCTGGGGTTTCTTTGATTTTAGGAGGAAATATGCATTACTCGCGCTATCACAGCTTTTTTTCACGTGTTTTGGTTACCATTATCAGTTTTTTGCTAATTTATTTGCGCCGGGCTAAGTGATCACACAACTGTTGTTTGTCCGTCTCGTTTTTTTTGTTTTTTTGGCTTTTCGTGTGTGGAAGATCGCTTTATTTTCGATTTATTATTTAGTTTTGTTGTTCTTACCGTTTGGTTGCATGAAATCGCAAACCCTAGGGTTTTTGTTTGTCCGGCGCCATAGCAGTACTTTTAATTCTAATTTTAGATTTTGTTTGCTCTCTGTTAGGCATTTGTGTCGATTGATTTTACGAGCATCTTTCTTCTCTATATGTAATTTTCATTTTCCCGTATGTTGGCGGTTGAGTTGCGCCATGGGTGTTTTGTTTTAATGGTGAGTAAGATGGTTGTCTGATTTTTCTATTTTCTGTTCCAGTTGTGGTAAACTGTTTATCTATCTTGTGTTCTCGAAGATTTTGAATATTTTTGATGGATTTATTTACTGGCCTCTTGACTCTCATGGCAATCAATTGAAGGTCTTCATGGTGCAGATTTGGAAAACTATTCAATTTTAATTTGTAGTCCCTCAATTAGTTTTTCTTTAGCTTCCATCACAGCATTGCATTCAATGCATTTGTTACATACATATGAGTGGAACGGGAAGAACACTGTTATTACTGTTATTGCTGAAGTCTAGTTCACTTTGACTTGTTTAGGTCTGGCTATTTCACGATTTCTAGCATGATGTATAAGCTTCGTGAAGCATTTAGGAGTCAATGTTTATACACTACCCCGAACACACAACTGTCACAGTTACCATTTCTCTGTCCTCTCATGACATCGGTTTCTCATTTAGTGAAGGAATATACACACGATTTGAATTCTTGAGAGCTTAGACGTTTTGCTGAGTGAGGTTCAGATAAAACAGAAATTTCAAGTGTAATTTGTCTGGGTGTAAAATATAACTTCTTGCTTTTCCTATAATCATCTATTTTGACTTACCTGTGAATGTTTAGTGAAGACATGCGCGTCAATTAAAAGTGTCCCTTTTATTTCATACGTATTAGAAAAATAACTTATTATTTATTCATTTTTCTGAATATTTGAAATGTAGGAGCCTAGGTTCTTTTCCACGTAATCGCATGGTCTGGCAGAGTTTTTAACAGGAGATTGTGTCTTGAAAATGGAGCCATCAAAAGAAGGTGAGTGTCGCAGTTTTTTCTCTGAGTTGTTGAATCTTGCGTGAAAAAGAATATAGTTTAGTTGACCATGTATCTTTAATATAGTATTGATAAAAACATAAAACAAGCGCAAAAAAACTCCAGACCACACAACACATGCTCACTACATTACATATACTAAGCCACTAGAGAAGTTAAGAATAGGTAACAAACTACCTGTTATTTTTTCTATTGTATGGAATTATTTAGATTCTCTTTGATGGTTGATGATAGTTGTGTATACCGATGATCATCTTTTTTGTGGAAATAATAAATGCTTCAAGTAGTCTGATTCCTCATCTGCCATGTGGAGTAACTTTGTCTAACTTCCATTTCCTTGCATGTCCGTAGGTCCATGCTTTACATGTTGATGGATTTGTACAAATACTTAGCTTGAGTATTATATTTGTCTTTAGCTTCTTTATGCAAAGTTTTGCAGGTTCTTCTCGACTTCTTATTAAACTTACTAAAGATCAGAAAATTATAAGCCGCGTAGCATGTGTTGGTCCACCCACGCAAATGTACGTTGTTTTCCAGCCACTAAATTTGCTGATTTGTCCTTAAATTTTTAAAATGTTGATTTTTTTTGTGACAAAAGAACATCTGTATTGGTGCTATATTCAATGTTCTCGTCCGTTTTTATGTGATGATTTTATCTGCATTGGAGCATGTGATGATAATGTAACCAAAAAACGCAATTCCAGAACCCTGAAAACCTGGTACCGTGGATGTCTTTGCATCAGTTCATAATCCGACTTGTGAAATGTATTGTGAAATAGCTGAACAACTGTTTGTGACATGGAGAATCATTTGCATTGCCTGTAAGGCTGTAAATGTGCTAGTCATTGCCATTAGTTTCTCCAAACAGCGGTTAAATCACTATACTGTTCAGTGTTCACTGGATATTAGTGTAAAGCTGCAAATTGTATTATGATATTTTAACATTGCCATATTATTTTCTGAAACTCCTTTTCCTTTCCTGTCATATCAGTGTACTATTTTGAGACCAAAATATATTCTTTTACATATAAAATGTTCAAGCTTTTTATGAAAAAACACGACAGGCCTGCAGTTTGGGCCATAACTTCCATTGTCCGAAAAGAGAAGATTGACTGTCAATCTTCATTGCTTGGTTGTTCTCTAATCCCGGCTTGTGAAGATCATCATCAGGAAAAAGAGTGGGGATCTTTCCTAGAATTCCTGCAGAAGTATGAAAGGGTAAGATCATAGTGTTCCATAATTCCTTTTACCTAAAGAAAAGGGCAATGCGTCATTAAAGCTGACGTTAATGAATTTAACTATTATGCTTTTCTCACTTTAATTTCTTGGGGGTGGGGTGGGTGGTGAGCCGAGAAGTTTTTTGTGCCGATGGAGAAGCCTAAATAGCTCACTAACTATAATCTCCAGCTATTTGCCAAATAAAATGAAACTTGGTTGTGGATTGATTACGGCGAGAATGTAGACATAAAATTTAAAAACGATTAGCAAATAGCTTGTTATGTTCTCTCTTATTTCGAATTGTTTCAAGCAAATGTGTTTTTCCAATGTCTTTGCGCAGAGTATAAAATCTCCTTTTGTGTTCCTTCTGTATATTCTTGGTAGATGTAATCATGTTAAAAAATAAAATAGTATGTTCTGATATCTCTAATGCATTCAATTCCTGAAGGCTGCTGTATCAAAGCTGGGATTGCATGAAGTGTACATACTTCCCTGCAGCAAAGATTCAAAACGTGGCTTCGCAACTGTTCTATACAAAGAGAAAGTGCCAAACTTGTCTCCTAGTCAAAAGTGTGATGCATTGGGTATGTTTTATTATTTATCCCTACCCACAGCATGCATGGCCTATATTATCTTCCTAATGTTTACATTATATTACGGCAAGATTGTGTTTAATCGTTTTTAGAAACGAGTTCCTAGTTTGGCAAGAATTCTTTCCCAATTTCTGTAGAACTATAGAAGAAGCATCACAACCAACTATTAGTATTGTAGCCTGACATTCTTCTCTTTTCCCTTCAGCAGAAATTGTTGCTTTTGAAACATCATCTCCACCCAAAATTATTGCTGGTGAGGCTGCTATGTCAAATTCTGACCTCATTGATAGAATTTCTCCTGAGCAACGATATCCAGAAGTAAATGGAGGTTACTCTTGTGATTTGAAACCTAAAGAACAAAGCAGATCCTCTGATAGAAATTTTGTGGTAGCACATCCAAGCTATCTCAAAACCCTTGGTCAAGCACATTCCTGCTGGATATTTGGTGCAATTGCCGAGCTTGTTGACAATTCAAGAGATGCCAAAGCAACCAAGTAGGTCTACATGGTCCTTTCATTTAGTTGATTGCGTGTTTCTGAACCTGTCTTGGTGAACAACAATGACATCTGATTGTTGTCTTTTGCCTTTTTGGTAGATTGGAAGTGGCTATTAGTATGATTTATTCCAAGATTTCTGGCAAAGATATTCCTATGTTGTCAGTAATAGATGATGGTCGTGGAATGAGCCACACAGATATCTACAGAATGATATCATTTGGCCATGGGCAATCGGAAGCTGATGATCCTGATCATATAGGAAGATATGGAATTGGATTTAAGGTACTTTCTAATTCATCTTGTTTCTTTAGTGCTTGAGTTGATAACTTGATACCCCTACAAGTTTTGTGATTTTTCTTGACGACTCAAAAATTAGTGCAACAATTTTTAGATGAACTACTTTTTGACTATTTTTTAACAAACAACTTCTATAATTTATGTTTGAACATGCTAGTGATGTACAGCTAAAATCGTGTGTTATAGTATACATTTTTTTGTGATTTTACTTGTCTATTAAAAATTAGTGAAACAATTTTTAGATGAACGTTTTCTTGACTAGTATGAATAAACGCCTTCTATACTATATATTTATGTATTATAAAATATTAAAAAATGATTTGAACATGCAAATGATTTTTGGCACAAATCGTGTGCTATATACATTTTTTGTGATTTTGCTTGATGATTCAAAAATTAGTGAAACGATTTTTAGATCAACTATTTATTGACTAATTATGAATAAACATTTTCTATACTATATATTTGTGTGTTAAAATATTGAAAAATGAGTTAACCATCCAAATGATTTTATTATGTGCATGTACAACACATATAAAATAAATATTTGTGCACATATACATATTTCAAATTATGCATTATATTTGTTGCAAGTCTTGGTATCTGATGTAAGTGTGCGACTCAAATTGTGATTAACAAGAGAAACCTTTTGACCTTGGATATTGTATTTTCAGACTGGGGCGATGCGACTAGGTAAGGATGCGTTGGTTCTAACCCAGACTGCTAATTCCAGATCAATTGCATTTCTATCACAGTCACTGAATGAAGGAAAAGATGTATGTCACAACTTCCAATCAGGTCTCTATGCAATTTAATCTAAAGAATGGCATGTTCTTAATTAAAATAGTATTACCGACTGCAGAATTTGGAGATCCCCATTGTGAGCTACCGAAGAATTGGGCAGTATATGGAAGTGGATACAAGTGTCCACAACGAGGATTCTGCAAAGTACAACTTGAAAACCATTAAAAGATTCTCTCCATTTGATAAATACCTTATAGGTGAAAAAACAGGCATATTCAAAGAAAATGGCACTGGAACACAAATTTACATATGGAATTTAGATGAATGGGGATCAGCTTATAGCTTGCAATGGGAAGCTGGGATGGCTGGCGGGAGTTCCTTTCACCACGGCGGAATATTCATACGTTCGAAAAGGATAAGATCTCGTCCTGGACAAATGTCTCACACGGTGCTTGTCTACTTCTGATAGCATTTCATACGAGTTGTTCATACACATACTAAGTTTCTCTTTCTTTGAAATCCAGGTGCCTTTGGACTATTCTCTTAAATCGTATTTGGAGGTTATCTTCCTTGATCCACGGATGAAGATCTATGTACAAGGAGCTTTGGTAAATATAGATAAGTGTGTGTGTGTGTGTGTGTGTGTGTGTGTGTGTGTGTGTGTGTGTGTGTGTGTCTCCATATTTCCCTAGATCCTTTTCCTCTAGTAGACATGTCTTGGTAGTTCAAAGTATGTAATCATTAATCAATAAAAGAAAGGCATACATCTGACTCTTGGGCTCTTCAGCACTCTTATTTAAATGGATTAGGCCTCACATCTACCTCTTCATTCCTTTGCAGTCTCTTAAAGATTGAAATTCATTGTTGATGCAAAATTCTTATAGGTTAAAAGTCGACCCCTAGCAAAATCTTTGAACAAGACAGTTGTTGAAAATGGTAAAGTCTTGGGAAAATCAATTCAACTTACTCTTGGCCGCTCTCAATTGGAATGGGAGCAAGCAAATTGTGGCATATTTTTATATTGGCACGGGCGTCTGATTGAGGTGACGATTCATTTTTATTGCTTTTCTGCACAAGCATGATACAAAGAAAAGCAACGTATTGACTACAAAATATACGTTGCTGCTGCTGTGTATAATCACATCCAGTGTTTGATTGTCCTGGTGGAAGTTCCTATAGTTTTGTCTCCTTATACGTTCTTTTTGTTACTTCATTACAGGCATACAAGAGAGTTGGAAGCATAATCCATAATGGGGATTGCGGGCGTGGCATCATTGGCGTGATTGATGTTACTCCTTTAATGGTAAACTTGCTGAAACTAAGACCCGACCTTTTCACTCATTCATTTTCTTTGAATTTTGTGATGATATGAAACAAATGTATGTCTTCATAAAATGAGGATCCCTCTTATAATGCTAGAATGAGTAGACTCTAACTTTTGGCTTTCATGGTAATCCTGTTGCACCTTATATGAATAAACACGGTCTGATTCTACTGCACCCTTGTCTCTATTCTGCTCTTATGATAGGATGATAGCAATGGTCAGGTTTGGGTACACAATAACAAGCAAGGGTTTCAGGACTGCGAAGCCTATGCTGAACTGGAGAATTGGCTGGGTAAAAAGGTGGATGAATATCTCGACAAATATGTTGATAAGATTCAAGTGGTATTCCTTTTCACTCCCTATATAACCATTGTATTCTCCAACACAATTATTTCGTCTTGGTCTACCAAGGGGCTGAAAGAATTACCTCTCTAATTTAAGCATTACTAATATATTTTCTTACCTTTATATGGTACTTTATTTACCCAAGCTTGCTGTTCCTTTTAGGATATCAACAAGTAATTTTAATAATAAATTTAACTGATTGATTACTGATCTTTCTAAAGAGAGTTGTCGCTGTGGCAAGATATGATTAAGATAAAGAGATTTTTTTTCCTAGAAGTTCAGACTACCCTCCTCAATTGTTGAGGCAGAGTATATCTTTCTTGAAATACGGTTCACAAACTCGTAAACATGTCTAAGAAAATGTATCAAATGATAAAATGCAAGTCACATATTTTCTGTTAACATGTATGCTGATGGTCTTCAAGTGATGCAAGTACGCCCTACCGTGGATGGGTGTTTTACCATTATACTCTTGATGATTTAAAGAATTGTGTTTAGACATTACTTTGGCTAGTCACTAGTGCCAACGTCTATTTGTGGAGCGATAGTGATATTTTGACGGAGGAAAACTGGAAAAGATGCAATACCTAGCTTTACATATACCTTAACACGTAACTATAACTCCGTACAGTTTGAATCCGCGAATAGTGAATCATTTTTTGGGTGTATATTATAAAAGACCCTTTTCAGTCTAATCTATCTTGGCTATTTCAAAGTAATATTCTCAGATGACATGAATTCTGTCTCTTATGCAGAAAAAGGGTAATACCCAATATAAACCTGATCATGAGTGGGTGCAGTGCGACAAATGCAGAAAGTGGAGGATGTTAAGCTCAGACTTTGACAGCAAGACATTACCTCTAGAATGGTAATCTATCTTTTTCCTTATCCTATTTTCGGTTATACAGACTAATAAATTGATGTCTTTAGTGTCATTGAGTTTTATCGTAGTTAGTATCTATAATGCATGTTTATGATTGAGATTTTTATAGCTTAGCAGCTTATGATTGAGATTTTTATGCAAGTAGCACAATTGATTTTGCCCTTCTTGTCATTTCATTTATTCTTCAAAGACTACTGTGGTTTCGATACGTAACCCTTATCTTTGTTTCAGTAATTGGAATGTATATTTATATATCTCAAAAACAGATAATCAACGATTTGAAAACATACATCTCACTATTGGCAATTACAATAGATACAGCATCTCAATTTCTGGTTTCCATTAGAGTTGGTGTTTTGGTTTTAGGTTCTGTTTTATGAAGCCCTTCAATGGAAGATGCGAAATTCCTGAGGAAGAGGTCGGAAGTGGACTGATCACAATATCGACCAAGCGTAACGGTTACAGCATCAAAGAACCATCCGAATCAAGAAATAGTCTTCCTGAAAAAGCAACTAGTCAATCCGAAGGTTCGTCTTGTTACATATGTCTATATTCATGTATATGTATTTATATTTACATTCTTAATATAAATTAATTTGGTTTAACTGTAGAAATTTGTGACGGAAAGTTAAGTGAACCGGATGAAGATGATGTTCGGTTATCGAAGAGGCAAAGAACCCGTGCAACGAGGAGCTGTTATGATGAGAAATCAAATGAAACCGAAGAAGATGATGATGAATTGTTGGCCTTCATGCGCGTAAGGTCCCGTCTTCCTAGGAGCTGTAAGAAGAGTTGACACTACCCGTACAAGTTCGTCTAACCTAGCCTAACTAATAGTTTTTACCCAACTTTGAAATTGTATATGGCAACGGGTATTCGTATTTCGGCTTCTTTTTAGGGGTGTCGATGGGTTTTGAAATTCTTGCGAGTAATCAGTGCAATCAATCATTTTTCGGTAAATAGCACTTATTGAATTGTTAAACACTGTAGTACTTAATCTCAGATTTCGAAAGGACAGAAAGTATTATTAGCCAATATAAATATATGTATATATAGTATATACTCGAACCTAACCGAAACCAAACTGAAATCGAAACCGAAACTGAAACTACATTTATTAGGATTTTATTTCTTTATTCTTCGCATTTTGATTACTGTTTATTCCCAAATGAGTTGATGGGCTAATGAAGTCCAATTACTCCAAATGCTACGAGTGATACGAAATAAAGATGTCTAAGCCCTAATTTTATTAACCTTAATTTAATTCTAATTTTATTTTTTATTTTATTTTAATAAGTAAAGGAGCCCTAGTTTAAAATTCAAAAATCAACACATTTTAGATTTTACGAAAGAAAATCATTTGTAAAATAAAGTATAAAAGACTTTCCCCCATCCACAACCGGACACTTTGGCACCATAAAAACAGACTCTTATCAGCTCTATCCTCAACAACAATCTAGAGAGAGAGAAAAAATGTCAGTATCAGCAATATTTGGTTCAAGGGTGGTGCTTCCACCTTCCTCCGCCGCCGTCGCAACGAAGGCAATAGCACCGCCGCAGAGACTAGCGGTGGGCGGCGGACATGGTGGCACAGGTTTGGTGATTGAGTGCTCGTCCAGGCCACAGAAGAAGGGAACTAAGCATCACATGAAGACCCGCCCTCGTAAAACTCGCCTCTCCGACATACGACGTGCTCCCACCAACTACCCTCCGCTTCCCCCTCTCCCATCGGAATGGAGTCTGGTCTCCGATGCCACTGCCGCCGCCGCCGCCGCCGCCGCTCCGCCGCAGCCTGTCCAGCCTGAGTAATTCTTAGTGTTTGCCCATAATTTTATCTTGTTATGATGATGAATTGTTTGTTTTTGTCCGCAATTTCAATCTTTTTTTTGTTAATTTGGAAGATGAAGGCTGTATTTTGACTCTCTAAAAAACTGTGGTTCTGTTGGATTGAGAATGGAGTTGAATTTTCAGGATAATTAATCCCAGTCGATTTTGCTAAGTTGAATTAGGATAAGGTTATTTATTATTAGGTTATCTGTTAATTCACTGAAAGGGAAATTATGTACGCCTGCTCAAAGTACTTTTTACACTATGTACACACCTGTAAAATGTAGGCATTATACTGATGAAGTTAAATTGGAATAACGTGGATCAAACCATATAAGATCTTACCGGTAAAATTCGCCTGTTTAAGCTCGAGTTTTAATCTTTTCTATCAATATGTAATCATCCACACCATACATGTGTGTGTGTGTGTGAGAGAGAGAGAGAGAGAGAGAGAGAGAATCCAGACTAACGGGATTAGCGAAAATGGACGATAAAAAAAATGTGAATTAGTCGGGCAGGAGAGATTTGTACATGTTTAACCAGGAGGTATATACAAAAGTCAACTAAGTGACAACAAAATGTTTTTGTGCAGAAAGGTTCGGTTCGTACATGAAAACTAGCAATATTCAGAAAGGGAATATGAACAGGAAAAAAAAAAAAAGGGCTTTCTCCCAAGATCACGAATCAGACTTGTTCCAGACGATTAATTGCCTCCGAAACAGTAAAAAGTTATTGCAACGGCATATAGAATCGGGCTATGCTTTAGCCTCCAGTGCGAAATGGTGCATTGTGATACAATCCAGGATCCTGCCCGTTTGTTTTCTTCTGTTTTGCCGAGTTTCACTTCACGTGACATCATAAGCTTCGTCGGGCTTTGCCTCTCTCTATTTGCTTTTTACCAGGCTCAGTAGGAAATCTGTGAATATATGCTCATATTCTGGCATTTTCCCGTAACCTGGAAAATTGATCAATTGTGTTAATGACACACAAAAAGTTAATTACTAATTGGATGAATAGGGCAATGGCATACCTGGAAAATAGTTAATATCTATGACATAATAGCGGTCTCGACTTCCATGCTCACGAATTATATCCAAGTTGAACAGACGGAGACCCTATTAAAACATCATCAAATACAACAATCAATAAAACAACCTAGATAGAGACACGAAACATACTTCAAATATTTCAGGAAAACGGGAAGGCGTACCAATCGTCGCCGCAGTTCCCTAGCCAGTCTTTCGAGTAACGGTCGTGGCGGAAGCTCTGCAGGTGGGAGAAAACAAATTAAAAATATAAGATCCCTTCGAAAATTATTTTGCAGTACACAGAAATCAATCTAGCGAAGCTCAAAGAAACAAAATTGCAATTAAAAACATCGATGTGCTGATTTAGTATAATAAGCTCACCACAACACAAGGATCGAGTGTGCTTCGTCAGCAGATGCAGCAGCACAAGACACTCTAGAAATCGATAAACCCACACTCTTTGATAGTTCGCGTTGCTGACATCGGGCAAGGAGAATCGCCTCACCACCTTTATCGCTTCACCGACAATGTAAACTTTGAAGAGCACACCTCCTACACACCAATACAAAAAAATTTAATGAAAAAAACCACACCGAAAAAAGGTGCTGAAGAAAACACAGACTGTGTTTGTTTGAGTACCGTGATTGATGAATTCCTGCAAAACAAGTGGGGGCTCCAGCTTCTGGAGGGAGAACTCGTCATAGGCGAGAGACAGCTCATGTGACTTTGCAACCAAAGGCTTTGCCACTAAAGTATATAATACAAACAATAATGCCTGAATCAGGTTATAACATTCAAGAAACACGAAATCATCGGATGAAAGAACAATTGAAATTTTCCTTCGTTCATACCTAGAGGTAACCTAAGCCCAGCTTTGTTCACTGCACGATGAATCGACGATGGATCTTTCTCGATAACCAACTGTTTTGGGACACCAACTGTTCCTGCAAACCAGATATATGATAAACCATCAGTTCTTTAAAGCTCGTATTAAAGGATTCTCAACCAGGTTCATCATATTTCTGACAGATAAACCTCAACCAAGAGAATAAAAAAAGATTAAAAAAAGACCATATATCAATTTAAGGGGCTATCCAAGCAAAATTACCATAGGGGTCTGACAGATTAAGATCGGCAACGTCTTGAAGCATAGACTGCCGATTGTACACTTGTTGTATGGCATCGGGAGGATCAAGAACTGTGACCTCGGGGTGCGCATTCCGGTAATCCTTCAATAGATGTAAAAAAATAAATAATATGAGAGGGCATAGAATAACGTGTACATGTTCATAAATCAATCTCAAATCCACTAACACACAAAAGCCAATATTATGTAAAAATTATGTACATGGAAAAAACTATTCTGAAAATTTATAAAATGTCTCGGAATCTCAAGATATATTGAATGTTGAGTATATAAATTTCTTCGAATTTTCAATTCTCAAACAGATATACTGAGCATAATAGATGTCATTTCAGAATTGAAACATCAACACTCATTAACACACACTAGCTAATTGCAATCTCGTGTTTTCACACAATCTCAATACATCTTCAAGCCTCGTGTTTTACATTTTTTTTAAAGTTTCTAACAACAAATCATTTTCCACAAGCCAAAACTATAAAATTAGCATAGCAGGCGCTAAAGAGCCCAATAACCAGTAACCAAATCAAAAGGTACCATGAAGAAAAAATACAAAATATACAATGCCCTCAGAAATTTGAAGTCACTGACAGTCATTAATATAAATGCAGAAATTAAAACTAACTAACCTCAAGTACTCTTCGCCATTCCTTTCCAGATAACTGCAACAAAGACGAAAAAATAAAAAATACATTAGTGCAGTGCGGGCAGTTATATATTTCAGGGTAACCAAAAACCAATAGAAACGAAGAAAGGGTAGAAAACTTTAAAGCAATTCACCTTGTGTAACACAATGTCGAAAGGACCTTGATCTGAAAGGGGTCTGCTTTGATCAATAGCAACAAACAAAATTCCCTTATTCCTGCAAATACATAATATTAGCAACCGACGATTGCTAAGTAACGGCTCGACTGCAAAAGTCTAAACAGTCGTTAAAGCTAGGAATATTCTATGGGAATAAGAATAATTATATTACAGTGTATCTATCTCCCCTTTGAAGACCAATTCAGGTCAAAACATGCCGAAAGCGAAGGTCAAACGACCTGTAGAAATCCTTTGGCACAAACGCAGACCAAAAATAGTTGAATTAACAATCGGAAACTATTTACATCTCAAAAATTTGATAGTCAGAATTGTCAAGACGGATTCAACAGTGATAAACTCAACTCTCACCTAAATTAAATAATCAAAACAAAGACGTAAACAAGTACACTGAGCCCTAAAAGACACGATTGAAAGTGACAAGGAACACATAAATTAACTGCTGAAATTTCTTTGTTACACATCGTTTTAAACCACTAAAATATTTGTGAAGTTTGTCACATACGAACTGTTCTGTTCTTGTG
Source organism: Erythranthe guttata (assembly GCF_000504015.1). The sequence goes on from NW_012193250.1 coordinate 2,577,768, forward strand.
TTGGCCACACCACATAAAGCATATTCCCAGGAGAATATTCATAATTTTTTTTTTTTTTAAATTGCAAATCTCAAGAAATTGTATTCCCTCACTACTAATATACAACTCCCCCCCTCTTGTACCAGTTGTCTACAAAATAGAAAAATAATGAAATACTAAAAAAAATAAAAAATAAATAAACACTTTTCATCTGAAAAAATCACGACTCATGGATCCAGCAAAAAACAGAGAAATTCATACTCATATATACCTAAACCCCCAAATTCGGTTTGAGAATCACCCAACCATCATAATTTTGTTTGATTCAATCCCAGATTTGTGATAATTAGCATGAAAATATGAAAGTAAAATTAAAAAAATTAAATACCTAGCTAGGCGTTCAAATTTGGGCTGCAAAAAGCTCTTGATCTTCTTAGAAGTAAGAGCATATCCCACAACCACCACTTTCATCGCCGGCGGAAACCCACCGCCCACCATCGCCGCCGTGTATTTCCTCTGCGCCGACATCATTTTCTCTTCCACCTCCTCTTCCTTCTCTTCCTCTTTTCTATACGCTATTTCTCCTATCATCCTCTTCCCTCAAATCTTATTCCTACCTATGTATGTATATATATGTGTGTGTATATATATGTGTGTTAACCCTTGTTCAAACACTTTCAGAAGGCAAATTCAGTCACCTTTAATCAACAAAGCAAAACTTTCCTGCTTTAATTCCTAAATTCCGCTAATTTCCGTTCACTCTACGGAAAGAATTTCACGAATTTGGTCCAAAACGCAGCGTCGGTTCGGATTTTTTCTCTCTTTTTTTGAGGAGAATACGGCTGGAATTAGAGCGAGAAATTGTAGAGAGAGAAAGAAACAAATATATATTTTGTGCATGCCATATATATATATAAGAGGAGAGAGAAAAATAGAGAGAGAAAAAATAGAGATTAGCTGGAGATTTAAATACTAGGTCTAGGTATCATAAAAGCATAAGTGTAACGCGTGGAACCAAGGACGTTATATACACACACACACACATGAATTATACGTATAGCACCGTGTATGTATATATATATATATATATATATACACACACCGGAGTTCATGGAGGCTGGACCGCTGGAGTCTATGTTAAGCAGCTGAGGTTTTGGAACCACTTGCCATTTTTTACTAACAATTATTTTATTATTATTATTATTATCAATAATTAATTCGTCACACACATCTTTAGTGATTGAATTTGTATTTATTAATTCATGGTACTCTCATTATTTTGATGTAATTGCATTAAAAAAGGAATAAATCTACGTAATTGTTTTGACGCCGAATATATCAAGACCTCACAACTTATTATTATTTTATTTGGTATTTTGTGCTATTTAGGAAATTAAATATTTTCATTTAAATTTTGTAGCGTATGCATACATCACTTAGATATTTTATTTATTTGGCTCTGTATATGAATATTATAATAATAATAATAATAATAATAAAAGAAATATGAAATTGTAGTGGTTTAGTACTATTTTGGGGTCCATTGATTCATCACGAGCCATCCATATCACAAGTGGCATTCGTCTTCTAACCACGACATATATTAAATTAAATATATATATATATATATAACTAATTAAAAAAAATTGTGAAAACAAAAAAAAAACTAATAAAAAAACATGACCTAGAATTAAGATAAGTGAATATCCAATGTGATAAGGATATGTGATGATGTGTTGCATGTCATGGCAAAGACATACATACTCCATGACAGTGAGTCATCACACAAGTGTATATTAATGTAATCAAATTAATTTAATATGATTAATTGATTGTCTACGTGGTATATATGACATGCATTGATCTAAGTATATATCTTTTGCATATCATTTTTTTTTATATCTTTCAAATATAGCTGGATATTTGATTTATTTATTCACAATGCGCTTTATACTAATTAATACGTGTAAATAGTCATGTAAGAGATGACTTAGTGTTTGGAGCAAATTTTTTTTTTTCAAATTCAAGTTCGATCTAATTGCCAATTAGGTCAAACTTATTAAACACGATGCCTACTGAGGTTGGTTTACATCTCTGGTTTAAATTTTGGAAGATTCACAATCGTAAATGTGTCTTTGACTAAGCAAAACAGAACCATTTGCAATTATTGCCTGACCCTTGTGGTCAAGGTCAACTGACTATTAATTTTATTTTCTCATAATATTTTCTTATTTGGAAATTATTAATTGTGTTAACAAAATTGCTAACGTTATTCAAATTTATTGGTCGGTGAGATTAAAGGTCTTAATTAGCAGGTAAAAAGCAGGACGAGTGGGCCTCCAATAAAATTTAAAAAATAAAAAAAATATATTGTATTTTTTTTTTTTATATAGAATGTAATGAATGTTGTGCGTAATATATACATTTGTTATATTTGGAAGGCAAGTTGATATGATATGAAGGAAATATAATATTCGATTCTCACCAGATTCTAGCTCCTCGCGATATTGAAGAGGGGAAATAAATTAAAAATTAAATATCCACTCAATTAATTTATATTTTTAAGAGAACTCAATACTCATACTCATAGGGGCTTAGATTACGACCACTCATCAACTAATGTTAAATTAAAAAAAAATATCTCTTGTTTGTTTTGTTTGAGTAATTAGAACTACAATCAACTATATATTTCTTACAAAAATACCCTTTATTGAGTATGTAAATTTGACACCGCGAGTGGACGCATGTAATTGTAATTACTAAAAAAATGAGGGGGTTTTCTTAATTGCTTTCCCTCAAGGGTTTAATTTCTTACAAATTATATGACAGTTCCAAAAGAAATTCAATAGATGAAAAACCCAAATTATCAATCATAATTATAACCCCAAAAATGCTGGAAAATTCCATGCGACACTCATTTTCATGGAACATTGCATCACCAAACATATCTATGTGGAATTAGATTCTATTGCAAAAACTTTACCAAAAGCCTAAAAAAGAAAGAAAGAAAAAAAACAGGACAGAATCCCACTACAACAAATAATTGCATACTAGCATTCCTAAAAGCTAAATTGGTCTAAAGAAGCTGAATTTTGAAGTGGGCCCCACAAGTGAAATTGATCTCGTGAGTTTTGCATATGTCAACACTAATTGGCAGCAGTTGGTCACGGGCCAATTCTAGATCATTTTACAGATGCTACACCCAGTGAAATACACCGAGTAATCACGCACAATTGATATACTTAGTACAGATCTATATCGCAAAAAAACCCGATGCATTCCACCAGGTTGACAAGGTCAGTGTGAAAGCAGTCCTACTTTCACAGAGTCTCTTTACTTTAGGGAAAGGCCAATATCAATATCACTGAAAGCAACATGATATAATAGCCCACTACTTGAAACCTTCGTCGTCGTCATTTTCTCAAACAATTTTTTTAACATGTCCAAAATGAAATGTCAAATGACAACATCAACTTATTAATAATCCATGGGGTTGACATAAATCGTGAAACACGTGGACACTATTTCAAATAGCATATTTTGCTCTAAACCATACAAAATACTTTAATATTTACTATATCTTCTTTAATTTATTCGTTTCTTTTTTGCACCGGCCAAGTGGGTGGACAGCGTTTGTGAATGATGTTTCATACATAGATATTTTCACATGGCCTTCCATTTATCACCTCATAATATTGGAAAGATAATCGATACAGCAAACAGATTGGAATCATATCCAAATACGTTAATAAAAAGAAGAAAAATAAATCGGAAGAATTATATACGAATGCATATTAAATTTGGCGTTACCCCAGACCAAATTCATATATGGAAACTCGACCCAGCCAAATTTCTTAGTTCGAGGCCAAACTCCTCAAACGAAACACAAACCCTAGCAAAGTTGTCCGTGATTAAGTCAGGCCAAAAAGTATATAATTTTCGATTTCCAAATTTAGAAGAACGATTAAATCTAAAACCAACTTCAATCATTTTTCTTATCTTGGAAGCTTACCCAAACATGGCTCATAAGCTGGGCTCAGCCCATCAAGGCCCAAACCGCTTAGCTGATGACAGAATATGCCCAAATAGCACGGTTTTTACAGGTGATTGCGCATACTGAACCGTCATCTGTAAAAGCCAAAACACGAAAGAGGAGATAATCAGGTTGTAAGAATAAAGATCTCGTTCACCATTTCCGAAGTCATTTGTGCTACTTCCACTAAAAAGGAGCTGCTCCATTGCATCATTCGTGAAGGATATAATTTAACATGCACACTGAAAAGAGTTTCCACTGATCCTCAAAACATCAAAACAAACCTGAAGTACGTCACTTGGTACTTGGATCTCAACTCATCCCTTGTCCCTGTAATCTTCTCGAAAAGCTTTTCATGTCATATATATATATATATATATATATATATATATATATATATATATATATATATATATATATATATATATATACACACACACACACATATACGAACAACAAAAATTAGGCAACTTCGGAAATAAACCTACTTTCCATTTCATGTCAACCGCACTTTTATTTGATCATTTAGTTCAAGACAGCAAAGCGCACATAACATAAATATCGTGCAATGAATTACCTAAACCAGGTAGAGAAAGATGACACAAGGGTGTGCAGTAGATAGGCTTTTCCTCTCTACTAGATGTCAAAAAATCTGCACAGCATGATTGAATTTGATATTTTCCAAACGTTTTGAGGGTCTTGTCCAGTTGTCCTGCATTTCATTCTCCGTCTTGCATGTTTATCAGCATGTTAAAATCATCAAAGTGAGAAAGTATAAGATTTCTGTATTATGAACCATCAAATACGCGACGTCAGCAAATCCTCATAAACAATGTTCAACCAGCTGTTCGCCCAAAATGGAAAGACCACTTCTCATTTAGAAGGAAGTGAATCTGAATTCTTTGTATGCCTTTGTCAAAATTCAAAAATCAGATGGCAGAAAAAGGACGGAGAATTAAAAAATAATAAGAATTGGATACTGTGTCATCTATTTGCATATATAAATATATATGCACTTGCCTCACACTAGTGGCTTCACCACACGAAAAATCAGGTAAGGGAAAAACAGAAAAAGATAAATGTTAAATATGGAGCCTTCCAAAAATCCTGTTAGTGAGTCAACATATGAATGGATATTCTAGAATGTACCATACAAATATGAGAATTTATGGAAGGTTCTAGAATATCGGTGGACAGAGTTCTAGACTATTGGTGGACGCAAGTTTCCAAAAAATTGGTGTGTTAAATTTTTTATAGTTCTTGAAGAACTATGTTTAATGGGAACACAGAAATCTGTGGAACTTCTAAAAACCTAGAAGCTAACACAATAGATACCTAAAATATATGCTTTACGCATATTCTTGGAGAGAGTACGAAACCCTATTAATTGTGAGCTATCCTTTCTGTAATTAGGTCTTCTTGGCTGTTTTTTACACGTACATTGACACGTCATAACAAACTTGGAGCACCAATAAGATTACACTTGTCAGCATATGAGCTTATTAACCCAGAAAAGGGAACTGAAAAAAATACGGGACAAACGAGAATCTTTTTAACGGAACTATATATTAATACAACAGTCATGAAAGCTAATAAGTTCAAAGTCTAACTTTTATCTATCTTTCATTCCGAACTACCACGAGAATGAAATCGGAAAAAAACAAAAAAGTATATAAAATCTACCTCAAACTTCAGCTTAAACTATCATTGATTTCAAACGAGAACGAAACAAATAAGTCATAAAACCAAGTTCCTAATTGCAAGGTTTCTTCTGTAAATCTCTGACGGACACGACACGAAAAGTTTTCTCCCTTACAATTAAAAACCAATAAGGACAAGAAAAACTTATTCTCAGCCACGGATTTCTTGAATGGTTGAGCGCAATTTGTCATCCCCAACAACTAATCGTAATTTTTTCATGAAAATATCCTTTCCCAACTTCCCTTCCTGCCAAATAAATAGTAAAAACTAAAATAAATAAACCACATAATATCAACTAAACCTAATTACCAGTTTCGTAACCCGCATAGGAACGGAAATTGCTCACCTTACACGAACCCCATGAGGTTACCAATTCTTGAAATTGGGGTAGAGGAAGAGAACCTTTCAACTTGGATAACAATTTTGCAATAAACATGGATGGATGCGGAATGCAATTCGTAGTAGGCTTCACCGACCCTGTAATATTTTACAAAACCTCAATTCCATAAGATGCCAATTTTTTTTTTTTGTTTTTGCATGAAAATTAATGCATATCAAGAAAGCTAATTTATTGGACAATATAGTACCAGGCCTGTAACTGACAACACACTCGGGAAGAATATGAGTATTCATGTTCGTATGCCACACAGTATACCACTGAGGATTATTCAAGTCATCAACACCAGTATCATACTCTGCACTCGAAGGATACAGCTGGCGTGACCCTGCTTCAATCTTTTCGCGTTTTCCCAATATCAGTCTGCACAATATTACATGCTTCTCGCCATTCTCATCGATCTCTGACATCATTGCACTGTACCACATATCCCACATTGGAAAAAGATTATAATCGCGCATACTAAAACCAAAATAAAGTAGATAAACAACTACGACACGCAATCAAGGATAGAACACCTGTTAATGGGGGATCGTATAGGAGATAAGTGAACTCCAATTCCATGACCTTCATGATGAGACGTCTTGTTAGGTATTCCGAATCCATGCAGCAAAATGCTTTCCACACCTTTTGCCGAAGTGCCATACCATGCAAAAACCATGTTACTTTCCCCTCTAGCTCGTTTCGTAATCTCCATTTGCTTTGCGAAAACCTCCGAACGTGCCTTATCCATGGGCCCCGCACGTACGCATTTATGAATAGAGGTAACTACAGCACCTGGTTCCGCAATCTCCAACCCTGACAGAAACAAATTCTTAACTATCGAATATCCTGTCTCCTCAGATCCGAGAATTCTCGCTTTCGGCCACCTGGTCGACTGAGATTCGCTCCCAATCACTTGCCTCTTTTTCGCATTATTGCTGGACAGACTTCCCTTCTCTACATTCTCCTCTCTCTTCCTCTTACTAACAACATTTACAATTCTACTATTCACCTTCTGACCTTCAGAACTTCCTAAATTTTCTTCAATTTCGATATCAATCTGAACTTTCGTGCAGTTTTCATCACAATTCGCAACATCATCATCATCAACACCACGGTCATTTCCATAACTGCTGACGAAAGATTTGGGGAAAAAACACTTACCATCGACATCAATCCAGGAAATGGAGCGCTGATTGCCAGTATCCAGATCAATCTGGAGCATGCGGTAAAAGTCAAAGAAACAATTGAACCCCAGGACTTGAGTCTCGACAATTGGCTTACCCTCCACAAACCCTAATTTCATCATTTCCGAAACTTCCTTCGGGTAATCGACCCACGATCCGTCGTCGTAGAACATGAACCGGCCCGGGCACGACGACCGCTTGAAGTTCGAATAATTCTGGATCAGCGGTTCACACGACGGTTGCTTAGCAGGTCGTGGACCGAACCGCTTCACTTTGTTGTTCCCCTCGGCGCACTTCTTCGTCATCATCTGGGCGGAATTCAAGGAATCCATTGCTGTACAATCTGAGAAGCTCCTGGTACAAATCTGTCGATTTAATAATTCAGCAAGAACTTCTGAGGAGAGAGAAATAGATGCAGGCGCTGTATCTATAGATGGGCACTGTACAGGTCGGTTAAAAAATTAAAAAGACGGTATTGCCCCTGGGCTTATAATTACTTGATGACGAAGAAAATATAATATTTTATTTTAATGAAGGGGTTTAATGGGCTGGAATAGGGTTACTTCAGCCCAAAGAAAAGTTTAAATATATGTTTAATGGTATATATAAAAAAAAAGTCAACAATTTCGACTTATTCTTTATTCCATTCCAACTTTGCAACTCACGGCTGAAGTTGCTTGATTCTTTTGCTATTTGATTTTAAAAGTTTACTTGAGTTATAGTAAAAATGACTATTACAATCACCATGTTGTCGGGCCCGGATCCGACCGATTCAACCACGATACGGCAATGAGGCGGTCCGATCTGACCTCTAAAATTGAAAATTTAAAAATTGAGGTCAAGTGACTAAAACCCGATTCGATCGAGTAAAACATGTATACCGACAAACCGATAAAAGATCCCAATTTGTAGCCAAAACAGCTCAAATCCACCGGCATAATCGGTTATTTGTGAATGGGTACGAGCGAGCCTTCACGGAATTAGTTGTGAAAGACAAGATCTGATCATAGGTGGTTGAATAGGAGTGGCAGATTGACGGGTCCGATTATGAGTAGTCAATTACGGGTGGCAAATTGCCAGATGTGGGGAAGAAAGATGGCAAAATATATAGTGAAAACAAAAGAAATATAGTAAAAATTAAAAAAAATGGGATGAGACGGATAAAAGTAAAAATAATAAGAGAAATATTAAAAAATATAATAAAATTATAAAAATAATTAAATCAAAAATCCGGTTGAACCGATTATATTAAATAATAAATAATATTATATTTATTTAATGATATTCGGTTATAGATGGTGCATAAGTTTTTCTTCTTTCTTTGTACTTTCAAATGCTATATTCTAGCACTCATCAAAAAGAAGAACAAAAAAAAGAGAGGCAAATAAAATAAAAAAACGTTTATTTAATCGTTGTTCAAATCTTTAGGCACGAGATTAATGGAGAGAGAAACACTATCACAAATCATATTTAATGTGTATAAGTTGCCCACTAGTCTAATTTTATTTTATATTGTTAATATTCGTGTGTGTGAAATTTATTAAACAAAATACGAATGAAATTAGGATTAAGATAGA
>NW_012193250.1:2586723-2621240 GCF_000504015.1 Erythranthe guttata
ATAACTAAAAAAAGATATATTGTTCATGTGATACACCATGCGCGAATTTGTGATACACATGCGCGCACATCACACGTGAGATGCACTAGCTATGAAACTCGATTTACAAAAAAAAGTATATATTAGGGTAGAATTTAGGGTTTCCCTGAGAGGAAAACAAGGGGAGTAGGATTAATAGTGCAGTTGTAGAATGCATCGTAAAGTGGTGCTCGAACAACGGTGTGATTTGAACTTTATTTTATTTCATGAGCAGGTGAGAAATTTGTTGAACCAGAGCCTATCCCGACAATTTCATAAATATAAAAATATATATATCAAAATCCGTGACATACATGCACACACATCACACCTGACATGCACTAGAAACTCGATTATTTAGAGAAAGAAAAAATCGTACTTTGGTTTTGGATTTAAGCCCTCTACTCTACGCCTTCGGTTATTTCAATTAGTACTATTAGGTATGATAAAAAGAAGGAAACTAAGAAACTTGAAGTAGTACTTACAGGAGAGTAGATGCTGAGTCCTCTTTCTTTCGAATACTCAACATACACCATTAAGGCCGCTTCCGTGTAGTACTTTTGCCCCGTTACATTCGTGTAGTACTTCATAAACCACACACTACAAGTAAATCAGTTCAATTTTGCAATTTCCAAATCATACATTTTATATATACTTTTGTGGAATCAAATGATAATGTCGAAATGAGTTAAAGATCATGCGAAAAACAGTTTGAAATGGCAAAACAAAGGAACAATCCCTACGAAATACTGAAAATATAAAATATGCGGTACTATACATGCACGCACGTTTCACGTTCGATGCACTAGCTAAGAAACTCTGGTTAAAAAAAATTGAAAACTAAGTTTCTCAAAGCAGCTTCTACCTGCTAGTGCATTGTATGTGTATTTTCTAGGTGCAGTGTGTGTGCACTACATGTGCGTGTGTAGTGCGTGTGCACTACATGTGTTTGGGTAGTGTGTGGGCACTACATGTGCGTGTGTAGCGTGTGTGCATTGTGTGTGCATGTATTTTTGGTCTTACAACACAAACAACGATTTTTAGCGGTTTATTATTTTCATGGTTGGGACAACTTGCTCAATTTTGTAGAGATTGAAGGAATATGAAGATGCAGAAGTTTCTGAAAATGTTAAAATGTGAAGTCAACCTTCTAGAAAATCACCGTTAAAAAATGTCTAATAGAATATGTTCAAATATTGTTCTTTTCCCAATTTAAACAAGAGCTTAAGTTGTATGTTCAAAAAATACAAATGTATACCAAACAAACCCCACATGTTGTACCACCAGAAACGATTATCGTAAGGAAGAAAAAAGTTCACTTTTCATTAAAACCAACTAACAATGTCTATAAATATAATTAACTAATTTCTAACGAGCACTAGATGAACTTGGAAATTTTTGAACCAAGATCCTTTGACTTTTGAATATTTCATATATTCACATAGATAAGCACAAACTAACTTGAAGAAAATTGAAAGCCTTGTTCATCCCAGCCTTCTGGAGCTTCGGCTTTCGGTGTCTCCTGCAGTTGTTGCATGTTTATTCAAATTAACATTAAACAAATTCGATAAGAAGAAAATAATTTTCAGACGAAATAGAAGAAGACATACCCCGAGATGAAATTTGTAATAAAACAGTCGCCCACTGTACCACCTTTTCTTTGTCGGTCGAAAGGTCCAGCAGAGCGCTCGCGCATTCTAAATCATCGCGGTTCTCTCTTTCCCTTTCTTTCTTGGATTTTGCTCGATCCTGACAAACATGCAGCCACCTCAATAATTTCATGAAATATAAAATCATATATTAAATCTGTGATGCGCTCACATCACACGTAACATGCACTAGCTGAGAAACTCAATTTATTAGGGGAAAAAAAAGTACTTTGGTTTTGGAATTAAGTCCTCCACGCCGATGGTAATATCTCGCACTTCGTGCATCAAAATTCTGTAGAAGAAACCCAGGAAAGTTAATCAATGGATGTCATGTAGAACAATTAGGTAAAGTAAATTAAGAAACTTTTAAGTAATACTTACAGGGGCGTAGATGCTGAATCCTCTTTCTTTTGAATACTCAACATACGACATTAAGTCCGCTTCCGTGTAGTACTTTTGCCCCGTTACATTCGTGTAGTACTTCATAAACCACATACCAAAAGTAAATCAGTCCATCATATGTGAAAATGAGTTAAAGGACATGTAAAATACAGTGAGGATGGCCAAGCAAAGGAAAAATCATACGAAATACTGAAAGAAAGAAAATCATCTTCATATCAATCTATAGGCCAAGTTTCCTTAAGGAATAGGTAATATTTAAGACCATATATTCATGAGTTTTGCAAGATCAAAGTGGACAGGATTTCGTGAGAGAAATGTAAATTAACCATGAAACGGTAGAAATAAGAGGAAAGATAAAATAAAAAAGAAGGATATTAATTATGAACGTTTCATCTGTCCACTATTTGCCTAATATCACCACAAATCTAACACAAAACAAGTGCTCAAAATGCGCTAACTATTGTACATAATTTTCTTGATATATATAGCAGCTGTTTCCTTTAGAAATCGTACTACAAGTTACATGCAATTCACTAATATATTCCAATCCTTCGGGTACTTCAAAGCCCGCCGGAGGGACAGCAGCAGTAAAACGAGAAGCCATTGGTGACGGCAGGGTGGCGACTGGCGGTGGTGGACGAAAACGAGGGTTTCTCTTTCTGATTTAAGGTAGAAATTAGGGTTTTCGTGATATGAAAATAACGGGAGGTTAGGGATTAATAATGTAGCTGTAGAATGCATCGTGCCGGCAGGGATGAATGCAAAGTGGTGCTCAAACAATGGTGTGATGAAGATCCTTGGTAATTTCGAAAGAAGAAGAAGACAGATTGAAAAAGCAAGAGATTTTAAAGCGAGAAATTAAATTCTCCAACAACCGCCACCATTGGGTGCCAAATGCCGATGACGCGGAGGAAGACAAGGATTTCGTAAGAGAAATGTAAATTAACAATGAAACGGTAGAAATAAGAGGAAAGATAAAATAAAAAAAGAAGGATATTAATTATGTTACATTTCATCTGTCCACTATTTGCCTAATATCACCACAAATTTAACACAAAACAAGTGCTCAAAATGCGCTAACTATTTTACATAATTTTCTTGATATATATAGCAGCTGTTCCTTAGAAATCGTACTAGAATTTACAAGCAATTCACATACGAGAATGTCCAACTCCCACAGCAAAATTTTCCGGTACACTAACAGCACCAGCCACCAAGAATGGCTAATGTTTACCCAAGAATTCTAAAATATAAATTTACAGAGTAATTTATAACATGCTGGAAATGAAGTCAACATAAATGAAAAAACAAAAAAAATAAAATAAAAGATATGCTAATGCGACAACGTGAGCAACGTATCTAAGAAGTTTAATAAATTCAACTACGAAAACCCTTTTCTATATTAAGACATATCATTATTGAATGGATGCATCAAAATGAACATATATATTAAGTAAAACAAAATAACAGATCATACTAATGAACCCTCTCTAAACTCAGACCACCATTATGAAACGATGATGCATACGTGCACCACGTGTATGAAACTTCGGCATAAAAAACATTAGATTGTTCTCTGTTTAATATGATATTTATTGCACATGGTAGTAATATGTCAAACAACACAACACGACAAATCGGGGCAGCCAAAATAAGGTCGCTCCGTATAGTTTTAACAACAAACATTCCTTTTTCTCTTTTTTGTCGCATATACCGACATTCGCTCGCCTTATGATCATGAACCAGCTAATAAGAAGAGAAACGGAATTCTTCACTTTTACACACAGATTTTGTTACTCATCAATCAATCCATGATAGATCTAACTTCTAGAAGCATCAGGTGCATCAAGATACATTAGCTATATCCCGAATCTAACTCGATTCCCTATCTGAAAAGAAAGTACATCCAACAACAAACCACAACACAAAATCAATTGCACTTGATCCGGGCAAATCCAACAATCACCACAAACAATTCAAAAATCGAGAAATCAAACAAGTTTCATATCAGCAAAAAGAACCCACAAGTAAAATTATGCACAAAATCAACTAATAACACAATGCAAGTCCATCAAACATCAAAACAAATCAATGGCAGTAGAAAATAGAAATCTACAAAGAACAACCATACCTGAACACGGGTTCCGTTTTTCTTCAGCTCACTTATATATTCCCATCCTTCGGGCACTTCAAATCCCTCCGGAGGTACAGCAACAGTATAACGAGAAGCCATTGGCGGCAGAGGCGACGGCGGGGGTGGCGCGATGGCGGTGGTGGCGACTGGCGACGGTGGACGAAATCGAGGGTTTTCTCTCTTTCTGATTTAAGGTATAGATTAGGGTTTCGGGATATAAAAATAGCCGGAGGTTAGGGGTTAATAATGCAGCTGTAAAATCCATCGTGCCTGCTTGGATTTATGCAATGTGGAGCTCAAACAACGGTGTGATGATAATCCTTGGTGATTTCGAAATACGAAGAAGAAGACAGATTGAAAAAGCAACTGCTTTTAAGGATAGAAATTAAATTCTCCAACAACCGCCACCATCGGGTGCCAAATGCCGATGAAGCGGAGGAAGAAGACAAGGATTTGAGCGGAGAATTCATTTTTCTGACGAAGCAATTGCGCGATACAAGCGCTGGATTCTGGATTCGAACTCTGAAATTTTATATGCAGCTCTGAACCAATTTATATTTAATGGGCCAAATTAAATCCAAATGAACAGCCCAATAATTTATATATAAGCCCTAGTTTTTACAAATAGGCTTCTTTTTGTTTTTCTTATTTCCAGCCCAATCATAAAACTATAACAAATTTTATTTTTTCAATTTATTAAAAGGAAAAATTACAGTTTTCAGTCCTCAAATTTTCACTGATTTCATATTTGGTCCCCGTGTTAAAAAAAACACGTATTTCAGTAATTAAGCATTTTAGGTCATTTCCGTCAATTTACCGTTAGTTAAGACAGTGATGGTAACACAATCAATTCAGTTAGTACTAACGAAAAATTGACGAAAATAATTAAAAATGTTGAATTTTATTATAGTGTACAAAACTTTCAATTTAAAATTTTATAAAATCAATTTAAAGTGCCATAGCAAATCTAATACGGACCCAACGACTTGACCGAGTCTCGGGTCCTATTTTTTTCTAACAAGGAATCTCGATTTTTCTCCGAATCCAAGAAAGAAATGCCAACGTTGTATCACTCACTCAGAAAATATATATTTATCAAGATAAAAATAAATAAATAAATAACAGGAATCTGCAATGGTTTTTAACAATATCCAGTTTTTTCAAGATGAAATTTTAGCCCCAACTTTTTAAATAACTTTTTAGACTTTTCTATATTAATAAGACAGAATAGTACAGCTTTAGTTCCCTTCATAGAAAACTTTTATGAACAAATAGATGCCCAATAAGCCAATTAGGACAAATAAAAGATTAGTTTTTTTCCCATAGGTTTGGGTGGTCATTGTTTCCCCAGCAGATTTTTATGTGTTTCCTTGAAATACAACGAGTGATTTTGAAGTATTGATCTGCATATATTAGTAACATACATGTTTATGTGTATGTGTATTTAGTGAATAGTTGTAGTTATTTATATAGATTTACGATTCAAAATCATATAATGTGTTACACCAAATATAGCATCTCATAGACCGTTGCGTAAAATACACTTATTTTCTACCACGTGGCTGAAGCAAATGATCAAAAGTTAGAAATTGAGTTGACTTATTTAGAGAGACCGTGGTCAACGGGGAAGTTTCTAATTTTTTTAATTGTATATTTTGCTTCAATAAAGTTAAAAATCTCAATGAATGACTATAAACATAATTATAAGTGGATCACTTTGGACGGTTTGCCAAAAATTGTGGTGCTTCTAAAATTGAATAAAAGATAACCACTACACCAATCAAAAGCATCCACCGTCTAATGTGGACGAAATAATTGCTAACATAAAAATATATTTATATATATATTTTAAAAAATGAAATAAAATAGAGATACATCTATGAAAATCATGATCACGGACCAAATTAAAACCTACGACCTAAATCTTACATAGTAATTATGTTGTTCTGGATTTCTTGATGTTGAATTGATTATGGTCGGCTAAGAGATTCAATTTATATTTCTAAAAATGCTGTCTATTAAATTTGATTCTGTCACATACACTAAAATAGATCGAAATTGACAAGTTACGAACACTTGTAAATCCCTAATTTGTATTTCCTTTTAGCTACAACTAATTATTATAAAAATAAAATTCAAATAACAAGGGAAAAGCGCAACTACTAGTTGTTAGTGTTTTACCATGTATTAATCACTGAGCATATTTATGTATATATATTTGGCAAAATTATAGTTTTTACCCCTCAAGTTTGCACCGATTTTATATTTAGTCCCCTATGTTCACAAAAAACACATTTGATCCCTCATATTTCAATAATATAACGCTTTTGGTTATTTCCGTCAATTTACTGGTAGTCATTCAGTTATGTCATTTATGGGCATACGCTTGATTCCGTTAGTTTTAATGGATAATGACTAAAAATTTTGATTTTTTGAAACATAAGGGGCCAAATGTATTTTTTGTAAACATAAGGGACCAAATGTGAAATTCATGCTAACGTGAGGGGCGAAAACTGTAATTCTATATATATATATTTATCAATCAGTGTGCACTGTGCAGTACCAGTTATTTATTTAGCTAATTCAAAGTGTCACTTTTTTTTATTTGTTTGTTACAGTTTAATTTCACCAGCTCTCCGGCCCCTTATATATATAACCTTCTTCCACAACCCATTTTTCTCAACCTAAAACACACACACACACACACAGTTACACACACTAATTAGTGAGAAAATGGGTACACATGATTTCAACAAAAGCTCCATCTACTCAGAAGAAACCAAAGAATCACTCGAAAACGGCGGTGCAAGCAAGACTTTCGACGACGACGGCCGTCTCAAAAGAACCGGTACATAAATCATAATACACACATAATATATGTATGTATACATTTGTTATTAAAAAAGAAATAATCGTCAATTAATTAATAATAATTAATGAAATGAAAAAGGGACGCTTGTGACGGCGAGTGCGCACATAATAACGGCGGTGATAGGGTCGGGAGTGCTGTCGCTAGCGTGGGCCATAGCGCAGCTGGGTTGGGTGGCCGGCCCCGCCGTACTGGCCGCGTTTTCATTCATCACGTACTTCACCTCCACCCTTCTCGCCGACTCTTACCGCTCCCCCGGCCCCCTCCACGGCACCCGAAACTATACTTACATGGATGTAGTTCGTTCTCACTTAGGTACTTACGTACCTATATATATATATAACATTCCTAATTAAATTATATATAATTTATTAATTAATGTTAGTAAATTAAAGAAGAAAAAAATATTAATAATTAAATTTATAGGAGGCTACAAAGTTCAGCTATGCGGAATTGCACAGTACGGCAATCTTGTTGGTGTTACAATTGGATACACAATAACCGCCTCTATCAGCATGGTGTAAGTATATATATACATTAAGTAATTAATGGCTAATTAATTAATTAGTTAATTAATGGTTGGATTAATATATAACTAGGGCTGTGAAGAGGTCGAATTGTTTCCACATCCACGGGCACGAAGACAAGTGTTCGATATCGAATATTCCGTTTATGATAATATTCGCAGCAATTCAAATAATTTTGAGCCAAATACCGAACTTCCATAAGCTTTCATGGCTCTCCATTGTGGCTGCAGTTATGTCTTTTGCTTATTCCTCAATTGGCCTTGGTCTATCTATAGCCAAGGTTGCAGGTAAATAATTAAGAAGAAAAAAAAAACCCATTAATTATTAATTTTTTTTTATAATTAAAAATTCGAAAAGTCGATTATTAATAGGTGGTGGGCATGCGAGGACAAGCCTAACGGGAACGACGGTAGGTGTCGATGTATCGGGTTCGGATAAGGTGTGGAGAAGCTTTCAATCAATTGGAGATATTGCATTTGCTTATGCTTACTCAACTGTGCTTATTGAAATTCAGGTAATTAAGTAACTAATTACAATATTTATTAATTAATTCATTACATATTTATTTGCTATTTTGTAATATCTCAATAAATAAATAAAATTCAGAAGCTATTAATTAGTGCATGTGCATTTAATTTGCCGTATAGGCATATGTAATTGATACATGCCACATGCTAATGTAGATGTATTTAAATGAGTCCAAAACATTAGGCCCCAGAGATAAGATGCTTTGTGAAAAAAATTAAAAACATATATATTATTTATTTATTGTGAAATAAATATATAGCAGTACATATAAGAGATGTTAATTTATATATAAGTTTGTGTAAATTATAATTTGCAAATGAATAATAAACAGGACACGTTGAAGTCGAATCCGTCGGAAAGTAAGGTGATGAAGAAGGCATCGTTAGTTGGAGTTTCAACGACGACGGTATTCTATGTACTATGCGGTTGCGTTGGATACGCCGCGTTTGGAAACGACGCGCCGGGAAATTTCCTAACCGGTTTCGGTTTTTACGAGCCCTTTTGGTTGATTGACTTTGCCAATATCTGCATTGCGGTCCACTTAGTTGGCGCTTACCAGGTGTTTGCGCAGCCGATATTCGGTTTCGTGGAGAAACGGTGCACCGAGAAATGGCCAGGAAGCCGTTTCATCACAGGCGAGCACTCGATCAACCTTCCACTAATCGACAAACCTGCTTTCACAATCAATTTCTTCCGGCTCGCATGGAGAACTGCGTACGTGATTCTGACATCGCTAATAGCGATGATATTCCCGTTTTTCAACGGGTTTTTGGGATTAATCGGAGCGGCATCTTTCTACCCTTTGACGGTGTACTTCCCGATAGAAATGCACATAGCGCAGGCGAAAATACGAAAGTATTCATTCACATGGACTTGGCTCAAAATACTCAGCTGGGCTTGTCTCGTCGTATCGTTGATCGCGGCTGCCGGTTCCATACAAGGCCTGGCTTATGATGTCAAGAAATACAAGCCCTTCAAAACTTAGTATTTGTTTCAATTATATTATTTTTTCTAATTAATGTGTGCTCTCTCTCTCTCTTTTTTTTTTTTTTTTTTTTTAATTATGTTTACAGTAATTCAGGAATATATTATATATGCAGTAAGAATCTCTATGTGGTTTTTAATAATATATACATGATCAGTTTGCACTTATTTTATGCATGGCCGTGGACAGAACATTATATTTCGGCCCGTTAACCCGATCTCCATTTGAGACGGCCCAAAAGCACAAATTCTTTGATTTTGACCGTCGACTCTCTCTTTCATCCGTGCCACTAATTCAAAGTATTTCAACTCCGCCTCTTTTCCAACCACTCAGATCAGACATTTTCCTCTTCCCGCCATCGTACGACCGCATGGAAATGTCTTCGACATCTTCTGACGACACGTTGTACTTTTTTCTTGGCACAATCTTACTTTTCCGTCTATACAGTAAACCATTTAGAGAGAGGGTGTAAGATACATACATATTCAAATCTCCTTCGAGTTCTAAGTGTGGGAAACAAGATAGTGAGTTACGTTCAACTTTGGTGCATTATTATTGTGGTAAGTGAATTGACCTAATATGAGTGATTCTGGTCTGAGAAAAAAGTTACGATGAAAAGTGCTTCGTGTACTAGGATGTTGGTGCCGCAATCGATCGATATTTAGACCGTGAATTGACCGATTACAGTCCATAAGACCTTATCCTATTTCCCATAAAATCAATAGTATACAATGTTTTCCATATATTGTATGCATCGCATGTGTTCAAATAAATTTGAAAAAAATGCTTAATAGATCATCATTATCAACAACAATTAGTCATATATATATATATAATCGGCAACCAAATACATCATATTTCTTTGTTCTTGTTTGTCACATTACATACATGTAAATAAACAAAATATATATATGTAATTATGTATACCCCCACCCCAATTTCATAACTCCATTATCACTTCTTCAAGATCTGCAATGGCAATATGGCATAATTCCATGACTACCCTTTTTCTCTTTTCACCTCTGACAATATGCTAAAAGACTTCTAACAAAAAAAAAACATCCTCTGAATAAAGATCCTATTTTTCCATTGGTTACATATAAATAGTCAAAAAAAAAAAAAAAAATACAGAGTAAAGAAAATGGGTTATCTCAAAGAGTCTTTTTTTTTCCTAATATAATATTTATTTTATAAAGAGATAAAATTTGTAAAAATTATGCCTGGCTCCACCCTGTCTGCCTTCAACCAGCAAAAAAGATAAAAATGGTTTCTTTTTTTTTTTCTTTTTTTCCTCTGCAGTGTGGTCTCCTCCTCCTCCTCGGTGAAAACCCCAAAATAACCTCGGCTATACAGAGCAAGAATCAGACAGTACCTCTTTCTTGTAAAGGGCAACATTGTCATTCCACAGCCAAACCCTCCTTCTTCTCCAAGTTTCAGTTGCAGAGAAAGCCATTGAGTTGAGACTTGAGCCACCGCCTGTATAAATGGCCTTCATTTTCCCTTAATTGCAGTACTGTAAAGATTTGGAATAGAGGGTTTGATTTGTTTCGAGGAGAGTGTGCGTGTGTGTGTGTGAGAGAGAAAGATATAGATATAGAGAGAGAAAGAGAGAAAGAGAAATATTATTTTTTTAATTGGGGGTAGGCCGGTGAAAGGGCTTTTTCAACTTTCTCTTTGTTCCTTTTCCTACTAATAATAAAAATATATCTCCATTTTGTCCCTCCTGTATATGTACGTACACTAATATGTATATATATATATATACATGTATATATATATGTGTATCAGTGTATGTATAATTTATTGTATTTGTATATATATACAAGCGTGTGTGTTGATTTTAAAAAACAGATAAGACCGAGTTAAATTTTCTTGAAGTGTGTTTAGCTGTGTTAAGATCAAGAGATTATTGGGACTTGTTAAAATACAATAATTATTAAATTAATTTAATTATTTTGCGGAAAAAAAAAATACATTATTATTATTATTATTTATTATTATTATTATTATTATTATTATTATTCTTATTATTAATATATTTGAATCCACAAACCAAGAATTTCAAATTCTAACATTAAAAAGTCAAAGACAAGTACCTAAGCCAGGGATAGTTTGACCAAATCTCATTAATTAATGTTGGACCTTTAATTTGTGCAAGTTTGTCCAAGCAAGTGTCGTCTTGTTAATTCAAACTATAAGAAAATAAATAAATTATAGCAATAAAAATATTATTATAGAAAATACGGTTTTAATAAAATAAATATATTCTCGAAATTGAGTGGACAGCTACTAATTTTAGTGCCAAGAGCAAAATATCAAATAATTGCATGAAATAAGTATTTGTTTATTAGTGAAACAATTAAAGAAGTTGTTACATGGTCTCTAAGAATCAAAATTAGGCAATTTAGAATTTAATTATTTTTTTTGCTAAAAAAAATAAAAAATTATATAGTAAATAAAGTAAATACAAAACACTAGGGAACCAAAGCAAGCGTTACATTGGAAATGAACAAAAAAAAAAAAATATTTATATTACAATAAAGAAAAGTTGCAATGTCAAGTGAACTCAGAATATATGACCAAAAAGAAACAAATGTCAAACAAAACAAAATCAGAAGCTATGCCCCCATAAAATAAAGCCATTAATAAAAAAATAATAAGACAATGCAAATTATTTTTTTCAATATAAGTTAAATACACGAATATTTATCTTTTGATTTATGATTTATTTTTTTGGAAAAAAAAAGAAATTGTTGGTTGGCAATATAAAAAGGGGGTTATTATGAAGTAATTATTGAATTGAAAATGAAATGTTGCTTATAAGTAATAATAGCTCCAGTGCAGATGGAATCACGGAAACCACACGTCACTTCTTTTGTAACACTGACCTTTCTTGATTTGACTACTTACCAATCCCATATACCCACGAGGGTGCGATTATACCCCCCACACTCCACCTTTTTCTTTATTTAAATACGATATATCTTATAATACTTCTAATACTTTTTGTTTTCTAAAATAATCTCAAAAATTATTTTTCTAATACTTTTATTTAACATATTTGTGGTTTCAATTTGTAATGTGATTACCTGTGGTTAAATTATAATTTGAAGAAAAAGGTCCTTTTAGTACTTTCACCTTTGAAGAATCAAAATTAATAATAATGCTCTTCTCTCATTCAAAAAAATAACTCTATTTGGAAATTTCCGACAAAAATACTAATTTGCAAGGTTGGCTGTACACATGTGAAATTATTGGGTGGATTTGGCCCATTAAACCCAACCAATGGGTGTACACTTGTGAAATTATTGTGTGTATTTGGCCCATTAAACCCAACCCATATATGAACACTTGTGATATTATTGGGTGTATTTGGCCCATTAAACCCAGACCATTTATGTACACTTGTGAAATTATTGGTTGGATTTGGCCCATTAAACCCAACCCATATATGTAGATTAGTCTATTATTTTATCGAAAATTATTTTTTATTTTTCAAATTATGCCCATAGTGAAGTGAAACATTAGTATTATGCAATATATGCGAGTTTAACCAAATTCATAATTTATATTCCTAGTCAGCTACTATATCAATTCTTGGTGCAGAACAATTCCTTTTGAATTATTAATTTATTCTATTTTCTGAGAAAATTCCATTGAATTATTGATGATTAATGGATTCTTTTACTTTTATTTTTATATGTGGACCCTCCACCACCATACCCCCAAAATAAAAGTTTGTCTGTGTGAATCTCATTCTTAGTGGGACCCACATTTGACAAAGTTAATATTTTTACTCACACGTGTATGTTTTCCTACATGTTTGATGCTTGTCTTTAATTTTTTTTATTAATATTCTTATTATGTTCTTTTATTATGCATTTGTTGGGTGGGTTATTTTTGGTTAATGGCACACTATCTGCGGTGAAACAAAGCTATCTTCTTTCTTCTTCTTGTTCATGTTATTACATTTTTAGTCAAGTATTATTATGAACTCCACTTTGAAAAGATTAAAGAAAAGCAAAATAGAATGAGATTAAAGGTAGAGGAATAAAACATTTTTACTTTCGCTTAAGGCAGATGCGCACAAATTAAGAATTCGATGAAATAGAAAAGCTCAAAATTACCCTTTACAAATATGAAGAAAGCTATTAAATGAAATTTTTCTCGCGACAAATGCTAATTATTCTCTCGTTTTCCTTTAATGATCGTCTTTTAGCTTTCCACAAGAATTAATACAGTGTTGAAAATTTAAAATAACTGATAGTATGAAATAAATGGTCCTTTCTTTTTCTCTAAAAAATGACAGATATTATGGAATAGAGGGAGTAATTATGAAGGGTAATATTTGTGCGATGAAACTATAAAACGACACTTAATATGAAAAAAAAGGCAAAAAAAAAGGGGAAAAACAAAGTAGGGTTTGTCCTCATCACAAAATGGAGATAAAGATGCTCTCATCAATAAGTTTTTTTTTTTTCTTTTTTCTTTTCACTTTTTCTTTGATATTCTTCTTCTTCTTTTTCAATGCATCTTGCAAAGAAAATAGGACCCTCAATAAAATCATACACAAATTGCAGAATCAGAAACCCCACTTCCATGCAATTAAAATTAATAAATAAATAAAAAGAAAATTAGGATTTGGATACCCTCTCGCCAAGTTAAAAGATAAAAACAAGCTATGTTTCAATCAATAAAGCTAAATAAAGACTTAATTATTTCCTTTTTGTGTCTCAATTATTTTATGCATACATTATTACATGTAGTCATGTAGAATATAAAGCACCTTTATATTTATATATACATATAGATCAAAATTCCCAAATATTTACAATATGCTTTAGCTCCTACTTTTATTAAGAAAAGACAAAAGACAATCAACTTGATCTACTAATTATACATAATTATAACTTAATTATTACTTAATCAAAACTGCCATCTTTGATCTTGATCATGGTCTCCCCTGCTTCCGATTTCGCCTTGTCCGAAAACTTGCAGCAGTCGAATTTACACGGGTCCGCCTCGATCAACAGCTGTGCCACCTCGTTCATAGTCGGCCGGAGATTCGGATTCTTGCACGTGCACCGCATGGCGATTCGAAGTACCTTAATCATATCATCCTTATAATTTCCCAACAATCTTTTATCCAAAACATCAATTGCTCCTTCTTTTGTTTCGACCTTACTCGAAACCCAATATATTATATTTTTATTCTCGCCGAACTCCGCCTCCACCGGTTTCTTCCCCGTCAGAAGCTCCATTAGCACCACCCCGAAACTGTACACGTCGCATCTCGTTGTCGCCTTTGACGAATACGCGTATTCTGTCAAAAGAAAACAAAAAATCAAGAACGTAATAATCATGTGACACAAATGTAACAAGATTTATCGCTTGTGTTATATCGAATTACCAAAAAAACATTTTGTGCTATTAATATTAGCAAAAAAAAAAAAACCTAAGTATGCATTTTTTAACAATTCAATCACAAGGGGATTTTTGTCAATAAAATAACATGTTAAGTTTTTTTAACAATTAGTGAAAACACAGGGGTGTTGAATGCAATAAACACGAAGATTTACCCGGTGCTAAATAGCCGTAAGTCCCCGCGATAACGGTGGTAGAAGAATCTTTGGACGACCCTCTTGCTTGAAGAACTTTCGCGATTCCGAAATCCGCAACTTTCGGCTGATAATCGATGTCCAATAAAATGTTCGTGGACTTGATATCTCTATGTATAATCGGCGGCATTAAATCATGATGCAAATAGACCAATCCCTGAGCGACACCTAGCGCGATTTGATGCCTGATCGGCCAATCGAGCACCATCTTTCCATGGTGGAGCGCGTCCCAAAGATTCCCATTCGGCATATACTCGTAGACGAGCAAATTGCAGTCGAGGCTCGAGAAGTAGCAATACAGCTTCACTATGTTCTTGTGCCTAATGCTCCCTAGAGTTTCGACCTCGGTTTTCAACCCTTTGTCAAGAATGACCTTCTCGCCCCCCAAAACCGACACTTCCTTCGAATTTCGACTGCTCCACAGCTTCTTAACCGCAACGACTTCTCCGTTGTTTAGCTCGATTTTGTACACGGTGCCAGACCCACCGTACCCCACTATGTTTTTCTCCACCAACGACTCGATTATCTCTCGTTGGTCGAAGCTTATGCGGTGGAAGCTCTTGACATCGTACGAGAAAAACGAGGATGATGTGGAATCCTCGTTTTCCGCAAATCCCCTGTTTTTATTGAACCATTTCTTCAAAAACAGGACACCTCCAACAAACAAGATTCCAACAGAAATCGCTACCAACCAAACACAGTTCAGTTTCTTCTTGTTGTACGTTTGAGGGCAAATTGGGAATTTCGGGCCCGACGAAGAATCTATATAGACCGGCACACAAAGGTTTTGGTTGTCTGAAAAACTCTCCAACAAACCACCTTTAATGAAAGGAAGAGGAATCGGACCCGAAAGTTGATTATTCGAAAAATTCAACGAATTAGGCAACAATTCGGTTAATCCAAACGGGATTTTCCCGGTCAAACGATTGGCCGATAAATCAAGAACGTTGAGGTTTTTAAGTGAGGACAGCGACTCGGGGATCGAAGAACTCAGCTTATTACCTTGTAGCAACAAAAGATTGAGCCATCTTAAATTCCCGATTTCGGAAGGAATCGGACCGGAGATTAGATTATTGCTAAGATCGATTTTCACTAAATTTATCGCAAGGGAGATTTCGAAAGGGATGACACCCGAAATCTTGTTGCCCTGCATGAACACCTCCGATAAATTCTTCGCGCTTCCGATCGACTTCGGGATCGAGCCGGTGAGGTTATTGTATCCGACATCGATAATCGACGCATGGGGAAGAGAGAATATACCTGCCGGTATGTTTCCCGCCAAATTATTGTTGCTGACTCGAAAACGGATAAGGGACTTACACTCGGCGTAGCTGCCGGGTATTTCGCCGGAGAAGGAATTCTGAAGGACAAGAAGGTAATTAAGCTTACCACCGCTACAGATCCCGTCGGGTAATTTGCCGGAGAGGTAATTCTCCGACAGGTCAAGCGCCACCATCGTTGACGATCTCCCGAGATCGTGTGGGACCTCCCCTGTAAGCATGTTGTCGTATAAGGATAGAGTGTTCAGCGTTTTTGAGTCGGAGATGCCACGTGGGATTTCTCCGGCGAGGCTGTTGTTGTAGAGCTGGAAGACTTCCAGCTTGGGAAGGCGGCAGATGGAGTCGGGGATTCCGCCGGTGAATTTGTTGACGGACATGTCGAGATCCCGGAGCTCCGTCAGGTTTCCGATCTCGTCGGGGATTGGGCCTTCAAGAAGGTTGTAGTAAAGCTCGAGCTGCTGAAGGTTTTTCAGCCGGCCCAGCTCTTTCGGGACCCGGCCCGATAAGTAGTTCCCGCTCAGCTCCAGATCGACGAGTGACGTCATCTCTCCGATGGAGGGCGGGATTTCGCCATGCAGCATGCACGTGGTCAGAACCATGGACTTCAGCTTCGTCAGCCTGGAAATATTCGCCGGAAGCTTCCACAGATCGAAGTCTCCGTTCTCGTTGAAGTTCAGCACCTCGAGATTCGTCAGGTTGACGATCGACATCGGAAACCCGCCGGAGAAGCGGTTGTACGAAAGATCGAGAACCCTCAGGGAGGATTTCAGGGGCGAGAAATCAGGGAGCTCGCCGGAGAAGTAGACGGAGCTCATGTTCAGTTCTTGCAAGGAAGAACAGTTGGTGATGCCACGTGGCAGATCCCCACTGAAGCTGTTGTGGCCCAGACGAAGGACACGTAAGCCGGGAAAGTAGGAGCAGATTTCGTCGGGGAATTTCCCGGTTAAAGACCAGCCGGAGATATCGAGCTCTACAACATTTCTCCGATCACCGCCATCACAGGCGATGCCGGAATAATTGCAGTAGTTGTTGTTACCTGTGTCGGAACCCCATCTAGAGAGAGAATTTCCCGACGACAAGTTCTTCATAAGATCAAAGAACTCATGAAACTGGCTCGGATAATTTGATTGGCAAAAAGTATTAGAAGCAGTTGCAAGCACAAAAGCAACGATAAAAACCAGGTTCTTGAAAAAAACCGCCATTGAAGGCAATAGTATATAAATTAAACCTGGAAATTCAAGAAAACACTTTTCAATATATGATGTTTGTATATATAGAAATTGAAGACAAGGAAAATTGTTTTGTTTTGTGTTTTTTTGGTGCAAAGTACAACCAAGATTATAAAGGGCTATATATATATATGTGTGTGTGTGTGTGGTTCTTTGGTGCACTAACTTTGTGAGAGAGTGAGATGAGAGAGAAGTGCATATACATATCTTTGCATAATTAAAGAGGCTTTAATTTTATACCCTCTCCCCCACTCATTCTTTTGAACAATAAGATCATGATTTTTTTTAGCAACTTTATATCTAATATATGTTTTTTTATTTGTTTATTTACGGAATACTAGTCTGATATTTCTATGGACTGATGTGAATTTTCTAAAATAACAATCGGATCAGCGAAAACTCTAAATACGAATGCGTGACGACGCTAGATCGAAGATTAAAGAGAGCTAATTATAATTTAGTTGTGATCACTCACACGCTGCCTTAAATCGCATCTCATTCCATTATCTGATTCCATCTTAAATATTATGCTCTTTTTTTTTATATTTTTTTTCTAGAACATATAATTATTATATTTATTAAAGAAATAATGGTTTGCTTTACAAGAGTCAATGCAGAATAATGATCCCAAATGTAAGAATTATTACGAAATGGCTCTTGAACTCCATCGTAGGTTTTTATGATAATTATTACTCCATCCGTTCCTAAATATGTGTCGTTTTTCACCTTGGCACAAATCTTAAGAATCTCAATAAATATGTCTTGATTTCAGGAAAATAGATATTGATGTACCAAAATATCCTTGTTTATTAATTAATGCAGGAAGAGTGATATATAATTAATAAGGGTAAAATTGAAAAATAAGCAATTAATGCAGCATTGGAATTGTAAAGTGACAGATAATATGGAACAAAAAAAATTCTCAAAAAAGACATATATGGCTTATACTATGCTACACCGGGTGAAATACACCGGGTAGATCTTTACCATTCATATACACACAAACACACACACACCCACATTGGTGTGTGTAGATCAACGGTAAAAAATCACCCGGTGTAACCTTCACCGGGTGTAGCATAGAAATAACCAGACATATATTATGGAAAAGAAGGAATAGTTAATTATATTTTCATGAACTAATCATTATAGCTATTATGTACCGAACCTATATAGTAGATAAATTGTATATAGACAATGGAAGCAGTGCAATTTACTGTTAGTTAATTATCTTTTCTTTCCCAAAAAACAAGATAAGTCAAAAGATTCCAGGTAAAAAGTGGTTTAATTAACTAATAACTACTAATTACTACTGAAATTCCATTAATTACCATATAGCATAGCCTAATTGGATTGCGAATCAAATTAGCCACTTTGATCAAGAGTCCTTGACACATACCTATTTAATTTTTAATTTTTGGATTTCTAATATTTTTTATTATATTGTACTTGATTAATACAAATATCTCGTTAAATTAATAGTGTCAATTGAATTTCAAATTAAATTCGATGGATACATTTTTTTACTGGGCTCAATTACCTAAATTCCACATCAGGCCCATATATTGTTCGAAAGGCCCAGTTTAGGCCTTTTATTGTAATTAGCTGCATTACATAATTTATTTCATCACAATAACACCACCTTACAAAACATATTTTAGTACAATTACAATCAAAACATACAGCCCTGATTTAAAAAATAATAATAATAATCATAAAAAATGATTATATACCATTTACCTCACTAGCTATATTCAATTTATTTCCTAAATCAGAGTTTAACAAAAAAACTATATACATATATACAATGCAATACCCTAGACCCCTTCCATTTACACACACAAACACACAAACACATCCATACGTGTGTAGCGAAAAAACGAACGGAGATCTTCACCGGAGAGCTTACGATACTGTAATATTAAAAGAAAATACAACATCGCGACTTCTGCTTGCAATTCCCGTGCGATTCGGATTCGGACCACTTAGAGCCACACCTGTAGCAAAATTCATACTTACACCTACAAGTAATATGCAAACACCCCTCAGCCTTCTCAACATACATCTTGCACTTGGGGCATTTCTGCCAGTTCCTCTTCTTCGCAAGCATCTTCACAATCTTATCCGATTTCCCGCCCTTTTTCGCGTACACCTTTTGAAACTCCTTACACGTAAAATCTGAATGCCAAGCAACCATACACTCCCCACAAAACCTCCTCTTACAGACGAGGCATTCAATCTCACCTAAAATCCCACCGAACTCATTCACGAACAAAGCCGAACAATCAAGAAACGGGCAGTAGAGCTTCTGAGAGTCCAGGATAAGGGACATGCAGTGGATCTCGTCCCACTGGACCAGGGCTTTTTGTGGGATAATTTGCCGACAGGAGTCGGAATTTAGGACGGCCTTACAGTTTATGGCAGGGCAGGGTATCTCATTGGCTTTGTCTTGGATCTTGGAAATAATGTGGCTGATTGTGCATTCGTAGCAGAAGGAGTGGGGGCACCTGTCGTTTTCGAACATCTGCCAGCTGGCTTTTTCCTCCAAGCAAATCTCGCAGAAGCTTCTAGAAGAAGTCTCGACGATAGGTTCTTCTTCTTCTAGAAGAAACGAGGGCGAAGGTAAAATAGAAGCTAGTACCGTTTCTTGTAAATGGATTTCCTCTGCGTCGTAGTTTGTAAGTTCGTCATCGGGTGGTGTCACTGTTTCGTGTGAGATCTGTCGAGATAATTCTGTCGAAAAATAAATTGAACATAAGAAATTAGAGCTGCACAAAAAATTGTCTTGAAATCACTATAAATTAAGAGAAAACCCTCAAATATTTTAACTAACTAGAATCGAATCTCGATCAAATCCGATCTAAACTATTACGCCAACGAGGATTTTCGAACTGAAAAAATCGAAAATAGAAAACCCTTTTCGGCAGCAGAAGCTATGGTGGATAAAATTCACTACACACATAGATACTCAAAATTTCATTGATCTGTATATACTAGGTTCCTGATCTTGATAAATCATAAACAGAGAATCAACAAAGGGCAATTCATGTACTAAAAAAATAAAAATTCATAACAACACCACTACTAAATTCAGTAGAACACGTCGAAAATCCCCAAACCCTCTCTGCAGTTCAATTTTTTTTTCCCTAATAATTAATAATTGAGAAGACTACGAAAACAGAGAACAAGTATTAAATAATTATGCTGAGAAATTCAAATTTGCCACACAATTATTCCCCCCAAAACGACGATACAGATAGATACACACCACAAAATTGAAGGGAAAAAAAGGTCAAAATTTTACCATCTTCAGCCAAGGGTTGTAAATCAATCCCCTCCTCATCCGACGACTCTCTGTTGATCTCAGCCACAAATTGAGCCGTGGCAGGGATAACAGGTTTCTGATCTGGATAAATCATAAACAGAGAATCAACAAATGGCAATTCATGTACTAAAAATAGAAAAAAATCATAAGAACACCAGTACACCACTACTAAATTCAGTAGAACAAGTCGAAAATCCCTAAACCATCTATGCAGTTCAAATTTTTTTTCCCTAATAATTAATAATTGAGAAGACAGCGAAAACAGAGAACACGCATTAAATAATCATGCTGAGAAATTCGAATTTGCCACACAATTATTCCCACAAAAACGACGATACAGATAGATACACACCACAAAATTGAAGGAAAAACAAGGTCAGAATTTTACCATCTTCAGCCAAGGGTTGTAAATCAATCCTCGCCTCATCCGACGACTCTCCGTTGATCTCAGCCACAAATTGAGCCGCGGCAGGGATAACAGGTTTATCGAATTTCTTCTTCCTGGTGGGGTATGAAAACACCCATGCAGGTACAGTGACGGCGATAAAGGTACTAGCAGAGTAGAGAATAAATGAAATTATTGACACGGCGTACTCTAACCAGACTAGGGTTGAAATCTGGCGGCAAACAGAGATAAAAGCCTCGAAATTCGCCGGGAATTTGACGGCCGGCGGCCAATTGACGGCGGCGAATGGCCGTTTCGCCGCCGCAATCATAGTTTGGACGGATTGATTAGAAACAATTTTCATTAGAAGTATGCAGCATAAAGCAGTACTAAAATTAAACTCGTTTTATATTTAATTTTTTTTTTATTATTATGAATAGATTATCTAATTTGGAAATTTATAATTTATAATTAAGGAAAACCACATACATATATTTGGTTTATAAACGAGATTTTTTTAAATTTTATTTATTATCATGTAAAGTCAAATATATGATATTTGTAGCTAACGTGTACTATAAGTATTTTTGAAATAAATAAATATTCAAAGTTTCTGAGTAAAGAATTAATAAAAATTATAATATGTTTATATGAGCACATTTGAGAATCATTAAATGGCTTCAAAAACTCAAAGAGATTTATTTTATACTAATTTTCCTAGACTTTGACAATTTCTTTTGCCCCAAATGATAATTGACCTCTTTTGTCTTTGGCGTAAGCCTAGGTAGACGATTAATTAAGAAAATAAATAATATTTTGATTTGTACATATATATATATGTATAAAAAATATTATAAGGTGTTCAATCTCTTTTCCCATTAAAATTTGGGCGAATTCGGTCATCTCGTAGGTAAAGTCAAATTACGAAAAAAAAAATCTACAACTACTCTCCTTAGTTATGTATTTGCTTAGGAATTTTTTTTACATTAGTAAATAAATTTGACACTGTAAAAAATGAAAATACATAATAATTGAGGGATGATCGTAATTATTAAAAGAAATTTCTTCCATAACTTTTCTTCCTCACCAATGATTTATTCGTTTAGGTCATTATATTTAATTTTGGTACTTCATAATTCATATTGACTTGGGGGCAGAAAGTCTTTGACCAGTGCTACAAAAATAAAAAATAAAATAATTAAAACATAGGAACGACTTAATTTTTTTTTTTAGTATTTAATATTTTTTTTTTAGTATTTACTGCAATTGGGTACAAGCTTTTGGCTAGCTTTGGCGTAAACAATAAGGCAAATTAATTAGGAAAATTAATATTTTAATAAGGAAGTTTTTTATCTCTCTAGTGTTTGGATTTATCTCTTGGACTCATTAGTCATTACACATAAGTATTAAGAGAGATTTGAAATTCTAACCTCTGAAGCAAGAAATAGATTAATACAACACTAAGTCAAAATCGTGAGGGTCATTTTTAAATGTAAATTCATAATTCATTGTCTTGAAAAAAAATTTAAAAAAAAATAAAAATGAGAAGTTGACATTAAAAATCAGATTTTATAAATAAAATTAAATCAAAAGCAGCAGGGTGGCATTAAATAAAAGTGACAAATATATGTAAATAATCGGGAATAATTTTATTGTCATTTTCCCTCATTAAGTTGGCGTGATAGTTTATGTTTCGTTATTCTATTGCTAATTTAAATCAGCAATTTGGTTTATAACAGGCTTTTGTGTACACTTTAAAAAAGTATTTAAAAAGTACCTTTCTCCTTCTTTATAAAACACTAGTAAAATAAATATATTTTATTTTGGCAATTTGCACCCCTAAAAGATAATTAATAGCAATTTGCGCTAAAAATAAATAAATCATGCACAATGCACCTCAATATCAATTCAGAATACACTATGAATGATTATTGTGTTTCAAGGGTGCTTATTTATTATTTTTTAGTATGCAAAGTGCTAAAATAAAATATTTAAAAGTGTAAAGTAAAATTAACCTAGTAACTTTGTAGAAATTTGATAGTTGACTGACCATTGACTTTCTCTATAATTTGGATGAGAATATGATTATGAACTCAAAAGCAACAACTGATTAATTATTAATACGCTGCATAAATAAGATAGCCGCTTTTGAATTGAAGCCTTCAAATAAAATCCACCTTCTAAAACAAAGCAAATAAATGTACAGCATCTCAAAAATATTGCCAACTCCTTTTAATTTCTAGATTAAAAATAATAATTAATAGAGTTCCATTAATTACGTTATAAATAGCAATCAGCAACAACCAATTAATTACAGCTAATTAATAATAGAATCATTTAAAGACTATGATTCATTAAAGATAATGTATTTGTATGCTACATTCCATGTTCATGTAGGGTAATAAATCTTAATGGAAGTAGTATTTTGAATTTTAGGTGTGTACTTATAAGTTATAAGTAGAAATTATTATATGACAGCTAATGCCATAAATGAAGCCATATTATTTGATTTGATTTCTATGTAATTAAATTTTATATTCTAGTTCGGTCAATTGTTGATTATTTGCCGGGGGACCAAAATGAACTTATTTTCCTCATTTAAGTCCTTGTTTCTATTCGGTACGCTTTCACCATATATGGCTTGCAATATTTTATTTTTTTTTATTTTTATATTTCAATATTGTTGAATCAGTTATGTTAAATTATAAGAAGAAGAAAATAGTGTTGTAATTGATTGTTAAAGGAAAAAAAAAAAATCAAATAATTTTTTATATATTTATCTCAAACACCCTCGTCTTTTCACCGCATTGCAATTTGTCTTACTAATGAAAATTACAGTACTACATACTCCATAATTACTTACTACATATATATTACATCACACAATTATTTTCCTAAACTTACATAACGTTACAAAATTGAAATTTTCTTCACCAAATCACTACATTACATACTATTCCATCAAGTAAACTATACAAACGAAATCGCAAACTTTTCCGCGACGTGAGTTCAAATTTCCGGTGGGGTGGGGGGGCGGCGAATCACCGCTACTGCAAACAAAGTTGGGGTCGAATCACAATTTCTCATTGTCGAAGGACTCGTTTTTCTTTCCACCGCCGCCATCTTTACTAACAACAATGCTAACCAACTGATAAGGCTGAGCTTCTTCAAGCATTTGCACAACAGTCCTCATAGTAGGCCTCAAAGTAGGAAGCCTAGCTGTGCAAAGAATAGCCACTTTCAATACTTTGATAGCATTTTCTCTATAAAACTCTGGAATTGCTAAATCCACTATGCTTATTACACTCTCTTTTGTCTTCAATTTCCCACACACCCAATCAACTATATCCTTATTTTCCCCAAACTCCGCCTCGATCGGCTTCTTCCCCGTCACAAGCTCCATTAGTACGACTCCGAAGCTGTAAAGATCGCTCTTTTCATTCACTTTACAAGTGTATCCATATTCTGCAAAAAGTCACTCAAAACGTCAATAAAAATTCAAACAAACTCGAACCGTCGGTACTGCACTGCAATCGATAATAATCAATTTTTTGTAATTAACTTTTTTACCTGGGGCAATGTACCCATGTGTTCCTGCAATGATTTGAGTTGACTCTGTAGTCGAATTGGCTTGAATGATTTTCGCTAATCCAAAATCGGCAATCGTGGGTTTCAGATGTTCGTCCAATAAAATGTTGCTTGATTTTACGTCACGGTGGATCACGGGTCTATCGCACCCGTGGTGTAGGTACTCCAACCCTTTGGCTGCGCCGAGTGCAATTTCGTACCGACTCTCCCAATCGAGCACCAATTTCTTGCAAACATGCAATCGATCCCATAAACTTCCATTCGGCATATACTCGTAAACCAACAAACTTGAGTCCTCACTGCTTATACTGCAGTACAACTTCACCACATTGATGTGCCTTATCGAACTCAACGTTTGCACCTCTGCTTCGAATTCGCAAGACTTTGACGACCCACGCCTGGACAAGATCGGAGTCGAGCCGTTGATCTTTTTCCTGCCACTCCCGCAGTCACTGGAGTGCCAAATGTGCTTTACCGCCAGTTCTTTCCCGTTGGAAACCACCGCTCGGTACACATTCCCCGAGCCACCTCTCCCTATTAGATTCTCCTGCTTTATGGAATCAAGAATCTCGTCCTCCGTGAAAGCGATCAAATGGAACGACTTCAAATCCCACGAATCCTCCTTCAACGAGCGTTCGCCACCTCGGCCTTCCTTCTTCTTCAAGTAATAGAATCCCGCTATCGAGGCTAGCATTGCTAGGGTTGCCACCGTGAGGCAGAACAGAACCATCCGGAGGTTCTTCGACATGCCGGAATCTGGCGAACATCGCCGGAATCCGGCGACCTTTTCGCTGCAAAGGTTGCCGTTGCCGGTGAAGCTACCGTTATTGGCCTCGGATAAAAGGGAGGTTGGTATAGCACCGGACAATCTATTGTAGGAGAGATCAAGAAGATTTAGTCTCAGTGAGGACAGAGTATCTGGAATTGGACCGGAGAGTTGATTTTTGGACAGGTTTAAGAAATTGAGAGTCGGTAGTTTCCCGAGGGAAGCCGGAATTTGGCCGGACAGTGTGTTGTCGGCCATGTCGATATCGTTGATCGAGCGGCAGGAGCCTAATGAATCCGGTATGGGACCGGAGAATTTGTTCCCCTGCAACTGAATCCGGCTGAGCTGCCGGAGCTCACCAATTGTGGCCGGAATTTCGCCGGAGAATTGGTTGTTGCTCAAGTCGATCGACACCAAGGAAGAAGCGTCTGAAATCTCCGGCGGCAGCTCACCGGAAAGCCTGTTGTTGGCGAGAAAAAGCTCTGCTAAAGAATTGGCTTTCCCAATATCGGAAGTAATGGGGCCTTCCAAGTCATTATCCGCAACATCAATGATCTCTGCGTTCGGGAGGCCCCATAACCCGCCCGGAACCGGACCCGTTAGCCCGTTTTTATTGACCCGGAACCGAATCAGTGTGGTGCAGCTGGCGTAAGTGTCAGGAATTTCACCTGTGAAATTGTTTTGCAGCATCAGGAGCTTCGTCATTTTTCCTCTCTTGCACATTTCCGGTGGAATTGCTCCGGTTAAAGAATTCTCCGATACGTCGACGAAATGGAAATCCGCCCAGGAGCCCAGCTTATGGGGAAGCTGACCTGTCAGCTTATTCATGTAAAGCGACAAGTTCACCAGATTTTTGAAATCCCCCATCTCAGCAGGAACTTCGCCGGAGAAGCTGTTCTCGAAAAGCTGCAAACTTTTCAGCTTATTCAAAAATCCGATTTCGGACAGATTTCCACTGAGACGGTTCGTCGAAGCATCGAAAAACTCGAGATTAGTTAAGTTTCGTAATCCAAAAGGCAATTCCCCCGTTAGATCATTCCAATAAAGCTCGAGCTGCCACAATTTGTTGAGCTTGGTGATTCCCGCCGGAATCTCGCCGGTGATGTAATTCTGCGACAACTCCAAATCAATCAGCTCAACCAGATTCCCAATTTCGTCGGGGATTTTTCCTTCAATGCTGCAATTGGACAAGTAGAGCCAATTCAGCTTCGTCAGATTCAGAATCACCGGCGGAAACGGCGTCCGATCGAAGGGATTGTCGCCGAGGCTCAGCACTTGCAGATTCGTCATGTTTCGAAGAGAATACCACGGAAAAGTTCCAGAAAATCCGCTGCAATTCGCGTACAGAGAAACCAGCCCACTCATCGCAGATATATCAGGGAACAATCCGGTGAAAAAGTTGTTCCCCAAATCTAGGTACTTTAGCGAAAAGCACTTCCCCAAATCTCGACCAACACCGCCGGAGAGATTGTTGAACCCTAGCGACAGCTTTTCCAACGAATTAAGCTGGCAAATAGAGCTCAAAGGAAGCGAACCAGTGAGATTCTGATTCGAGAGATCAATTTCTTTAACATATCCATTGGAATCGCAGGTGATTCCTGGAAAGTTGCAGGCTAGGGTTTCAGATTCCCAGGAATCGAATATTCTAGTGTTGGAATTCTGAAAAGCGGTTTTAATGGACAGAAGCGCTTGAACCTCATCATCGGAGGCGGCCGCGAAGGAGAGGAGGCAGAGGAGGGAGAAGAGGAGGAGGTGGAAATCCCACCGGAGAACGACGGCCGCCGCCATGTACGACGGTGGTTAGACTGGTGGAGGAATTTATTTTTAATTAGTTCTCTGCGTTGAAGACGTGCGTGTAAAGAAGACTAAAGAGAGTGCCACCTTTTTATCTCACTTTCCTCGTTCACACTTTGCTCTGTATCATTTTCTAGTGGACAATCATTGGTTTCAATTTTTCTGGATTTATTTAATATTGTTATGATAATTGGACACGTGGCACTTGTGATTCAACACGTAAAAAAAAATTGCGGGAATAATTTATTTCATAGAAATGGGGTAATTAAAGGAGATTTGTAATTAAAAAGATTTTGTGAAAATGTATAGAAGTAGAAAGTGCAGATAATGTAGCCATAATGTATCGTAGTCATGGGGTTTAGAGAGAGAAAGTGATGGTTGGTGGCTAACAGTGTCTGTTACTGCATTCAATAGCCGCCCACTTTGACTTTCTCTCTTACATCAAATTTCACGTGTCTCTCTCTCCTCATATTTTATTTTTTTTTTATTTTTTTATTTTCCAAATAAAACAAAATTGGAAAATAAATATATCGACATAAAAGGCTAATGGCTTCGTTGTATTAATGCGAATGTTAGTTGAGAAAATATATATATAATAATAATGTTTTGATTCGTTTTCTACTCATACTTCCTTGATTGGTGAATATCAATGAACCTTATTTGAAGTTGATTAGATTTTTATAATAATAACTTCTGAGCTTGGCCCGTGATCCAGTAAATAAATAAATAAATCGTAGGTTCATTGTCTGGCCGCCCTATAGGCATATCATGTTTTGAGTTATTTTCATTTTTTCTTTTGGGAAAATATGCATCGAATAATTAATTTGAGAATTAAATTAATTTGAGGTGAGACAAAATACATTGTAATAGTCAAATCATTTTGGCATCTATTGTGAAAAAAAAAAGATATTTTAGAAGCATAATTTGAAAAATAAAATAAGTGTGTTTCTTAATTTGATTTTTAGAAAGAAAAAAAAAGGCAATCAAATCATGTCTACAAGAGAGGTTTTACTCCCTCCTTCCCATATTATTTGTCGTTTTGAGCTGATGCACACGTATTAAGAAAACCAATAAATGTGCATGGATTATTGAAAAATCATAATAAAAGGACTAAAAAACCACTTTCATTAATTGTTTCACCTAATTTTATTAATAGTAGTAAGGGCAAATATAAGAAAAACACAATAAATGCTTCATTGAAAATTCAAAGTGACAATTATTTTGAAATAAAAAAAATTTCTAGAAAGACAAATAAAATGGGAAGGAGGGAGTAATAAATAAAATTCAATTTTCGGGAAAGAATAAAAATGAGATGAAAACCGAAGAAAACATTGGCAGTTGTGTCCGATACGGAAGCTAATACCAATTTCCACAAATTGCAAATTGTTTACATAAACCAAGAATTAAAAATGGTGATACATAAAGTTTGTGAATATGAATGCCAATAGGAGATGGAAGATGATTTTTGCACGGATATTATTACAAAGTATGGTTATAAATTATGATCAAACATATTGATGGGTTAACATGGGTACATGTGAAAATCAGTTGTGTTTCAGTGTCATGTAACTTCTAGTTTGGCTGGAATTGTGAAATACTATAAATTAATTTACTAATTAAAAATCTTATTAGAAAATTTGTTTAATTATTATTTTCAAATATTAAAAGTTTTGGCATTAACTGGAAAAAGGGCGCGTGCTTTCACGCTCGGTGGTGTCGATACGAATGTGAGCTGTAGTGAATATAGAGTGATAAGCTGTTTCCCGACAGACAATCTAACTTTTACTAATCACCAATCATTTCTTACCCAAACTCCAATAACCCAACGTGTGAAATCATTTATATCTGAATTAATTCTGCACCAATCATAACGCAGGAAGGACCACCCCACCCCCACCCCCAGCAGTAAAATAATTAATTAATGTTTCAGCAAATTATTGTCATCACGAACTTTGACCAAATTATGAAAAATACCTTTTATTTGGTTAATTGCAACCATTCCCTCATTTTAAATGTGTTCACATAAAATTTATGTAATTTAATTATCTACTAAACCAAATCGTATATTTAGTTTCGTAAATAGTATAAAATGTTGGCGTACCGAAATTTCGGTTCGCTTTTACTTAATTAACATCCATAAATTTACATGTGGAGGTGTCTTTTCATAAAATAATATATAATTGAGAGGCTGACTGTAATTACCCAAACATAAGAGGGTTTTTGTAATTTGACCGTACCTCAGGGGTCTGGCCGTAATTTGCCCTTAATTTTCTAATTGAGGTGGTGAAAAGCAATAATTACTTGGTCAATAAACGAAGAACAATTTGTTTGAATTTAACCCCACAAATCTTCATACACCTAAATTTGTTCAGCATTATATAAAATCTCAAAAGAGAAATTAGTGCTTCATATCTTTGAAATTCTTCTTGGTTCATTAATTATTGCAGTCTACTTAGTCACTTCCATTGGTAGCTGTATTCAAAACTCATCATCAGTAAAAAGAAAATTAGTTGGAAGGGCAACTTAGTCTTATTACATTTTTTTTTTCCTGAAAATCAATACACATATTTAAAAAAAAAATCACATAAAGAGGTTTAAAAAACAACTGGTGTTTATTATATATGTATGTATTTTCCAATAGCATTTAAAAAATAATTGAAGGTGTATATTTTCCAATTATTATATTTTTAAAGCTCAAGGCTGCTTAAAAAAACTAAAAAAGACTTTTTGAATTCCACAGTCAATGCATAAGTACAAGAAGTCAATGTTAATCTTAGTCCAATAATTTATCTAGATGACTAAAAAATAAACTAATTTAATATGTTCACTAATTACTGTTATAGCTTATATGCAGTTTAGTGGAGCACTGAAACTGAAAAATGAGGAAGAAAAGTAAAATCCAATGTCTTCTAAAGTGTAACATTAGTATCTATCATTTACTTTATATTGTTATCCATATAATACCATTATTTATTGCACCTAGCTACTTAGAGGAATTGACCATATTAAAAAAAATAAAAATAAAAAATAGTGGAGGAAATAAGTGCTAAAGAATAATTGCATAGCCAAAGATATAAATTATAATCAAAATACCATTTATAATAAATCTCCTTTTTTTTTTTTTTTTGTGGAGTGCTATTTATAATAATTTAAGATACTTTAGGAGTAATGGTTGTAATATTGAATAAATAATAATTAATGCATCATACGGGGGCTAATTAGTAATTTGGCAACGTCGGGCCGACGAGCTGAAAACGAGTCCGTTGGGCCAAAATCAATTAGTATAAAAGGAAAGAAAAAAAAAGGAATTTGGGCTACTAATAACCCCACAATCTCTTTTATACTCTTTCTTCATTTATTTTCCAACTTGATTTCCAAAGGCTGAAAAAAAATATATAGGCCAAGGCCCAGTATGCATTTTAACCCAATATCTCCACACGATTTATTTTAATCGGGCTCGCGTCAAATAAAATCGGGCCGAACTATCGGGCTTCGGATAGGCCCGGCTCAATTGCCGGTCCTACACATCTCCAATATATTTGATAATTAGAACATACTTTACAATCTTATAGATGTTAAACTGGTAAAATGTACCAAAAGATTCACGCCTTTGATTTACACATGATCATATTAGCCATTCCATTCATTTTTATTCCACCCAATAATTACATTTTGAGCATTATATATACTTATTTTATCATGTATTTTACGAATAGCTTCGGAAAAAAAATTGGGGGTGCTGCCCCCCAACCCTCGTAAAGTTTAGCCCACCCTGATATAAAAATCATAGCTCCGCTACCAATTAGAGGTTCCTTCACAACTGTTGGAGGAGTGGAGATTCAATGCTATTGACTTGAAACCGAGCTGCTAAGAAAAGGAAGTCGGGCAGTTCGGGGCATCGTTTTTAGCTAACCCGTCGTTCGCCGTCTACCCATTCTCTAGGCCATAGCCTTTCTATAGGATATCCGTACATTTTACCACTTTCCAGCCATCATATCTCCTGTCATTCGAGCATTTAATGTTCGTTTTAGTACATGTAATGTGCCTATCCAGACACTAAATGCACCTACTTGAGTCATCACGACACCCCTCCGAACGATGTATGCTCAACTCGACTCTCGTTGATATGCTTTCCTTCCTCAAACTTTGTGACGAGGAAGGTCTTCCTAAATGGACTATCTTCTTTGGGCCGAGCCTATTCAACTGAATCTCTCATTAAATGGGCTTTGTTATACAGCCTTCTACCATCCAAATCAGTATATAAATGTAGATGAGTGCAATATATACATATACTATGTAATAAATGTATACACGTTTATAATATAATATAATGCAATAAAATTGGCAAAGTGTAAATAGTAAAACCGTAATTTATTAATTGGTCAAAGCTTAATAGAAAGCAACACTTAAGAACAAAATTAGCACTAGTGAGTAAAAGACGAAAGAGAAGTGCGCGTGGCGTACTCACCTTAGGGAAAATAAAGAAGCTAATATAAATAAATCAG
Organism: Erythranthe guttata; assembly: GCF_000504015.1. The sequence goes on from NW_012193250.1 coordinate 2,618,326, forward strand.
GAAAATAATTAATTAAGAAATACACCATTAGCTGACACGTGGCACCTCTGACGATCCTTCTCCACTCCCCACTTCCTCGCCTGAAGCTGAAACCGAGCCACCGCCGCAAAGAACTTCACACCCTGAACCGGATTCAGAATCCCCACCACCGCCGCCGCAGTCCACCCCCTCAGCTCATCGGCGTTCCCAACCACCACCAGCATCGCCGCCTTCAGCTCCACCATCGCCGCCTCCAGCTCCGTTGTCTCCCCGTCCACAAGCCTCCCGAACTTCTTCACCAGACCACACAGCGGCGGCTCCGCCACGGTCTCCTGAACCCTAGCCATCTTCTGATTGATCTCCCTCTCCTTCCGCCGTATCTCCGCCTTCACCCCCTCGATCTCCCGCTTCTGCTCGTCGGAGAGATCCTCCGCCACGGCGGTCTCGATCATCGGGAACAGCATCGACGGCCGGAACCCTGAAATCCACACCAACGTCCGCTCGAAAGAGCTGAGCCAAGGCGCGGACATCAGGAGGAAGACATCTTCGCCGGCGAGCGCGGCCTTCTCCATGTACATCTCCTGGTAGTGAGAGAAAACCCGCGGAATTATCGCGGCGCATTCCCGGTTCCTGTCGAAACCGTCGGCCGGCGACAACAGCGCTTCCAGCTGCCGGAGAAAAGCCTCTTGTCTGGTAAGCCAACTGTCAAAGAAGGAGGTGAAATTTGACTCAGAATCCATTTCCGTAAAATTCTTGGAGGGAAATAATCAAATAATAAATATGACCGTACGTATATAATCAACAAATTTCAATGTATAAATAGGTGGCAATAAATATATAAAATAATAATATTCTGCAAAATAAAAATAAAAATAAAAATAAATAAATAAACCAAAACTTAGGGAGTAAGGATGTGGCGGATTTTTTAATTTTTTTATTGAATTTATTGGTATGTAATAGTTGGGTATTAATTAAAGAAATAAAATGTTGGGGAAGCGGTGGAACTTTAGTTCATTGAACTGAAGAAAAGAAACAACATGTGTACTATGTTTGTCAGTTTTCTCCGGAAGGTGTGCCGTGCAACGAGGTGCATTCTTTTTGTCTCTTTCTATATTTTTTTATTTTTAATTCACTTTCATTGCATCATTTTACAAATTTTAGCTTTTTAGTCACAAAATAAATAAACATTAAATTACCAAATTACAAAAAATCCTCATGGCTAGTGTCGAGTTACTACTAAGTACTAACAGTCGGTGTTGGACCGAGCGATCGATAATTTTGTGGCGAACTTCGACCACATATAGGTTCATTCTAGCAAAATCTTCGGGAGTGTATTATTGATGTTCAATCAGTTTGAGTGTCGTGTCCCCTCTAATAGTGTTGATACATTCATTCCATAGAGAACTATGTATGACTATAGAATCTCTATCCCTGTCGAGATTTACATTGATTGCTCAATCACTATTTCTAATTTACATATTTTCCTTATTTATTTAGAGAGAATATATTTGAATCCGTTTTTTTCAACGACTCTCCTTCAACTCGCTGTCTACTCCTTCCAATGTCTCTTGCATGTTCGGATGAGCTGGCGAGCTCGCAACCCTCATATCCCGAGAGCATCTTTTAGCAAGCGTGGTACTAACGAGCTTTATTAATGCGAACTTCTAAAGAGATCTTATCTTTGACGTATACTGGGTCGATTGACTAAAAAAATCTCTTTCGGCTCATATATTTTATCTTTATATTGTTTATAAGCCCAATACGACGAGTTTGACCAAAATTTGCCAAACCGACCTGCGTCGACCATGGTAATTGTTTAACAAGTACTATATTTATTCTTACACGCTAAGGTTTTTATTTTCCTAAAGGATAGATAATTCAAACATGACGAAGGGCGGTGCTTTTATTCAATTCACATTTAAATGCCAACAACATCATCCAAAGTTGAGGCAAAAATTATCAGAATTATAATTACGAAATTTAATTAATTATCAGGATTATAATTATGAAATTTAATTAATTATCAATTAGAACTTAGAAATTAGAGTTTGCTCTATAATAATCCAATCCAAAGGGGAAATATGCAAAAACCCCCTCAAACCATAAATATTATGAGTTAAACCCATTTGACTTTTAAAACTTTTGCCCACATCCAAAGTCCAATCTTAATTAGTGAAACCCCCTCAACAATTGTGATAAGACGAAACTACCCTTATCAATAGTTTTTAAAATAATTGCAATATTTATTTTCCATAACCGTCTCACGTGATTGTAGGATTACATTAATTCTCTCCATATATCTCTCATTCATTCTCTCTCTTTCTCACGCAACTTCTCTCTCTATCTTTTTTTTTTTTTTTTCTTCAGACCCATAATCCTCCACCACTCGCCAATGGAGACCACTCAGACGCACTCGGCGCCAACGCCGGGTTTCGATTCTCCTTCCGAAGACCGGATGAAAAAAGAGGAGAAAAATCAAGTTTTTGAGATGCAGCAGTTTTCGTACAGAGGTCAGATCGGAAGATCTAACCGTCGGATCGGTTTGATATTTTTATGCAGGACTCGTAACACATCAATAGAACTTATGACTGGTGGAGATTGGAATCAGACTTCTCTAAATATAGATCGAATCTTAAAACTCGCTGCTGGTTTTTGTTACTTAATAATTCATGGCAGCTAGATTGGACGCGTTTTTCGTGCAATTAAACCGTTGGATGTGGCCAAAATTTGGATAAAGTATTCGGAGTATATATTTTTATATATTGTACGGAGGAGATTGAATTTGGTGCCCCCTAGCTCCGGATATAAATTGTGAAAGTATCACAATTTGGTGAGATTTTTTTTTCATTTTTTAGTCTTCACTTTTAGAGATTTTCCATTTAAAATTTGTTGGGGTCATTTGTGTTTGATTTTGATATTCCAATTGTTGTTAATCA
>NW_012193250.1:2629230-2681610 GCF_000504015.1 Erythranthe guttata
AAAACACTGCCGGTTTCCACAGGTGCGAGTTCTCACACACACACACACACACACACACACACATATATATATACACATAAATTAAATGGTTATAAATTCAGCACGTAGTTGAGTTTACCATTTATGATTTATCTATAAGATTGCTTCCCATCTCCCATCCTGTCTTCATATCAGCCAGCCAATCTACTGTCACTCATCCCCATTGTAACTACCCTGGTCCCTCTTTCTTTCTTTTTTCTTCTCCATATCATCACGTAACTCTGTTACAAGATAAACCCTCTTTTTTATTACTACTAATCACACCACTTTTACACTTGTTTTGAATAAACCCGATTTCGAGTTTTTGGATGCTACCTTGAATAATGTTGAGATCGAGTACGAACTTTCGCGAAAAACTTTCATCTTTTTGTTTGGTTTTATGAGATTTGTAACAAGGGAAAAGACAAAAAACACCCCCCCACCCCCACCTCCACCTCCACTACCCCCACACAAGAAAACGACTATGTAATATTGACAAACAATTGGATTTTCCATAACTCAAAGGTTGCCACTTCTTCCATCACAATATTTATTATTTATTTATTTATTTATTTAATTTTGTTGTTTGTGCATTTACTGTGGAGAGTGATAATATCTAGTTCTATATCCATAACAAGTGAATTAAATTGAAGAAAAAAAAAGAAAAAGGAAAAAAAGAAAGTAGGATGGGGCCTAAAAAAGTGATATATGGATGAAGTTATTTGTACCTCTCAAAAAATGGGGCAAGTAGGCACAAGAAGATGTGTTTGGATGTTAAAAATTGGGGTTGCAGACAACATAAGTCATGCTCCGACTGTGCTGCTTCACATGGGGCTCTGTGGACTGGGAATGTAATGTAACATGCCTTGGTTTTTTTCCCTTCTTTCTTCCCACACCCTCCACTGTGTGTCTCTATGTGTTTCTTTTCTTCTTCTTTTTTTTTTCTTTTTTTTTTTTTTTTTCTTTTTCCTTCTCTTCTGTACATGGAAATTTGAAAAAAAATATGCTGTGTCACTTCAGGAAAACAACTAGAGGGAATTGAATTTGGATTGCCTGTCAATCCTTTCATCTTCCCACTTTGCACTAAAGATAACCTTTTTATTCCTCTTGTTTTCTTTTTTTTTTTTTCTTTTTTTTTTTGAGAAAGAGGTTTAATTTAAAAGATTAATCCAATCCTGCATAAGTAGTTAAGACAAAAGAAAGGAAAGAAACTCAAAAAAACAATTCCACCATGATACAGCCCAAAAGGAGAAGATGATTGTGGTTTTCACCTAAACAACGCTTTCAAGTTCTCAAAAAATTTCTGCCCTGTTGAGGGGCGGTAAAGTAATGCTAACTCAACCAATCACTACTTAACTCATAAAACCTCCCCATTTCACGGGTTCTGTAGATATTATACCCGCTGAAATACACTGGATGATCTTGAACGATTGATTTACACATATTGACACATACATTTGATCATGTGTATATGTTTGTTTATACAGATCTACGGTTCAAAATCACTCGATATGTTACACCAGTTGTAGCATCTCATACTAATAATCACTAATTTCATCACCCCTAAATCAAATAAGGTAATCAAAACTAAAAAAAAGAAAAGAAAAGAAAAAATAAGAATCAATGCCAACTGTTATACTCTAAGTAGATGCATCAAATTTTTATAGTAATTATTCGAAAACTCATCGACTATACTCCTTTTCTTTTTCTTTTCTTTTTTCTTAATTTTTTTTCCTTTATTTATTAATAATTGTAAAGAATTGACACGTATTTGATGATAGAGGACACAATCCTTGTATATAAATACCTAGACAGCCAATGTATGCCTTACTCCCATCAAGATTTGCAAAAGCCAAACTCACACTTCTCTTTTTTGAGTATCAAACATTTTGTAGCTACTATTAACAACAACTACTACTACTCCACAACAAATCAAGAAAATCAAAAGAGAAAAAAGAAAGATATGTGTAATCCAAAACCCTCTTCTCCTTCCTCCTTCATCTCTCCTAATAAAACCATTCTCTTTAACCCCACTAAAACCATGGCTGCTGCTGATGATGATGATCATCAAGACCTCCATAGGTGGCCATCCCCTTCCGAGGTAAACCTAATTAATCACTCCACTCTACATACATTTCTTTCTCTCTCTCTCTCTCTCTCTCTCTCTCTCTCTCTCTCTCTCTCTCTCACACACACACACACACACACATGTGCGTGTGTGTGTGTGTGAGTGAGTGTGTAAAAAGTAACATACATTATACCACACATCATATATGTGTATGCATGTCCTACTAAAAAGGGTATCTTCAACTTTGTAAAAAAAGTTCCAAAAATTTACTATTTTTTTTTTTTTTACTTATTTATTTTGTGTTTCTTGATTTTCTTACAGGCCCTTGAAGAAATGAAAGAGATAGGAAAAATATCCGGGCCAACAGCAATCACAGGGCTGATACTATATTCAAGAGCCATGATATCCATGCTGTTCCTCGGCTACCTAGGTGAGCTTGAGCTCGCCGGCGGGTCCCTCTCCATCGGAGTAGCCAACATCACCGGCTACTCTGTAATCTCCGGCCTAGCCATGGGTATGGACCCCATTTGCGGCCAAGCTTACGGCGCCAAGCAGATGAAGCTCTTGGGCCTCACTCTGCAGCGAACCGTGTTGCTCCTTCTTACAACCTCGATCCCAATCTCTTTCATGTGGCTGAATATGAAGAGGATCTTGCTATGGTGCAATCAGGACGAGGAAATCTCGACCGTTGCTCAGACGTTTATCGTTTTCGCGATACCGGATCTTTTTTTTCTTTCCTTTCTTCACCCGCTGAGAATCTATCTGAGGACTCAGGGTGTGACTCTGCCGTTGACTTGCTGCTCCACGGTGTCGGTTGTTCTGCACGTGCCGTTGAATTTCTTGCTGGTGAGGTATTTCGGGATGGGGGTTTCTGGGGTGGCGTTGGCTATGGCGCTGACGAATTTGAATCTGGTGGTTTTGCTCTGCTTGTATGTTTACTTTTCCGGGGTGTATAGGGAGTCTTGGGTGGCGCCGAGTGGTGACTGTTTGAGGGGGTGGTCGGCGCTGCTTTCGCTGGCGGTGCCGACGTGTGTTTCCGTTTGTTTGGAGTGGTGGTGGTACGAGCTGATGATAATGCTGTGTGGGCTGCTGGCGAATCCGAGGGCGACGATTGCTTCAATGGGGATTCTGATCCAGACGACGTCGTTGGTTTACGTTTTCCCTTCGTCGCTGAGTTTGGGGGTTTCGACTCGGGTGAGTAACGAGCTCGGGGCGCGGCGACCGGCGAGGGCTAGGGTTTCGATGATCGTGTCGATGTTCTGCGCGGCGGCGCTGGGTGTGGGGGCGATGGCGTTCGCGGTCCTGATGCGGCACCGCTGGGGGAGGCTGTTCACGGCGGACGCGCAGATTCTGGAGCTGACGACGGCGGCGCTGCCGATAGCCGGGCTCTGCGAGCTCGGGAACTGCCCGCAGACAACCGGGTGCGGGGTTCTGAGGGGGAGCGCGCGGCCGACGATTGGGGCGAACATCAACCTGGGATCGTTCTACTTGGTCGGAATGCCGGTGGCGTTCCTGATGGGGTTTGTACTGAAGATGGGTTTCGCCGGACTGTGGGTGGGTTTGCTAGCGGCGCAGGCCTCGTGCGCCGTGCTGATGCTGGTTGTTCTTTGCAGGACTGACTGGAGTGTTCAGGTTGAGAGAGCCAAGGAACTAACGGCAACACATCAATCTCCGTCGCCGGCGCCGTTAATACTACCGGTTTCGTTAACGGCGGCAGAAGCCATTAATAAAAATGTGCGCAATAATAATAATAATAATAATGGGAATTTATTATGTGATAGTGATGAGTTGGAAAACATGTCAGCTTCAACTGAAACAGATCCTCTCATCGTAATAACTACACAAATTCTGCATTAGCTATTTTTTTTTTAATTTTCTTTTTTTTTAATGGGGCCCTTTGTATCAATTTATGATGAACGAGGGGGGCCGATGTGCAAAATTTTGAATTTTATTTTGACCCCTTTTTAATTTAGAGACCTTCGATTCCACCCCTCTCCTTTAGCTTTTTATTAATTAACATATCAGCTATTATTAAATATTGTTCTCTTCGTTTATTATATTCCTCCTCTTTTTAAGGCACTCTTGTTATTATTTTTTCTTAATTTCTTTTTCATTATGCATTATTATAGTTCTGTTGTGAATGGTGTCAGAGAAAAAGGGATTAAATTAAATTAAATAAATAATAATTTATATGTATACATAGAGAGAGAGAGAGAGAGAGAGAGAGAGAGAGAGAGAGAGAGAGAGAGAGAGAGAGAGAGAGAGAGAGAGAGAGAGAGAGAGAGAGAGAGGGTTAAGCTGTCGGTTGTTTTAGAGACGTGGGAAGAGGATTCGAGTACCCTTTTAGTCCTGTTTTCTTCCCTTTTAGGGCAAAACATTCTCTGCCTAAAATAGAAATTTTTGTATCCTCATTATTCATTTTTTTAATTTATATTTTATTTATTTTCATTAATTTATTAACTAATCTTTTCTCATGACCTGGCCTCTTCATTAAACCTTTAATTATTACTGGCACATATTTAATCTTTTGTTTGATATGTTATATTGATTATTTGATATTTTTTTATATGCTATCAAATACTATTTGGTATATATATTGTAGCAAAAAAGAAAATGATAAAAGGAAAATAATAAACATTATTGTTGCAATTGCAGTTTTCGATCAACTCCTCCAAAATGACATGGCATAAATTTTTATTAAACAATTAATTTAAAAAAAAGTGATTGATTATTAGACAATTATTATTTTTACCTTCATTATTCGTTTCATTTTTGGTTTTTTTCCATTAATTGCAAATATTACTTCAAAAAGAAAAGAAGAATATTTAGACATTCTTCTCCATTTTCTTTATTCTTTCTTTTGTCATAGTTTAATTAAGTTTAGAGGAATAATTAGTGTTTTAGGAGAATAGTTCTTAAATTAGTAAAAGGTCAATGGGCAAAAACTTTGATTGATTAATTTATTTATTTTATTTCATGAATTTCTTTAATATTCTTGAGTCAAATACAATTTCTTTATTAGACATAATCATTGTTAGAATCAAAATAAAAACCTTATCGTATATGAATATCTCTTTTTTACTTTGCATAGAGATCTTAATTATCATCTCCTATAAATCACTAATTAGATATCATCAATGGGTAACTTTTACCCTTTTTTATAAGATAAATGATCCATGTAATTATCATGTAGGGTCTAATTAGTTATTAAACACAATTAATTAATATAATTAACTAATAACGTTGTTGACTTCAATATAGACAAGACAATAATTCATCTATATTTTTGGATAAAATTTAAAATCAAGACTACATATTAATTTGTACAAATTAAGCATCTGCATCACACTGTTATATTTCATGGCATCCCATATACTTCAATATTATATAACATCTTGAAAATATTCAAAAACCAAAATAAATAAAATAATAATTTACTTTTAGGATTGAAGGAGAATTAATATGGATGGACACATCACATGCATGTTATATATATATTATAAGTTGTTTTTTAGTCAAATTAAAATCCATGCACATATATGCATGAGATCACCATATATATAATTATTAATTACATATACACTTTGAAGAAAAATAAATGTTGAAACCTTAACATAAGCATACAATAAGTTCATATATAGCTCTTGTGTGTGTACTGTGTAGTGTGATGAGGTGCATGTATCTCTATATGTGTACGTATATGCTTCCAAATTCCAGACAGAGCATGCATGCAGTGATAAATGATAATTGGTGTAGAGAGAGAAACGATGAGAGAGAGAGGGGGGCCCTGGTTTGCAACTGGAGAAACAAAATCCAGCTATTATGCGCCTGTTTGCTTCTCTCATGACAAATTTTTCAGCAGTGCCTCTGCACAACCAGTTTCAGGCCCCCACGCCCATACCCCCATACTCTCTCTCTCTCTCTCTCTCTCTCTCTCTCTCTATAATATATATATCCCGTTGTTCGTTGGTGCGACCTGGTTGGTGGAGTAAGAGAGTGCGAATCCTTCAACGCCCTAAGAATTGAATGAACCAAGTTCACCTATACGAGATCAAAATAACCCGAGTCTTAACCCTAGTGTGGATTACATTTCTCGTGTGGCTTATAACTTGTTTTATATATATATAACTTCAAATTATTAAAAAAAAAAAAAAAAAAAAAAAAAACTTGAAATTGTTATCCTTTTAGTTATAATGAAAACTTGCCATTTTAGGTGAAACAAATGGCTGGTAAGTACAACCATTAATAGTTATATTGATACTATTTACTGCGAAACAGTGTGTCCGTGGGTAGAACATGTTCCTTCATCTACTAACATATACATACATGCCCCTTTTTGAGAATTTGGGAAACTTATGTGCCAATTTTAAGAATTCGTAAAAGTAGAAGGACTATTGCATAATTTTCTATATTATTTTATATTTTAAGAACTCCGGACTATATTATACATAAATATATGAATCCGGAGTTGTTCTACATTTATTTTATTAATTTATTAATAATAAGATATATATATATATATATATATATGGCTAGAATGAATGAGGGCAGGCCATTTGATATTCTCCACACCTTATGAGCACAATGCTATAATTCACCTCTCATCTCTCACCCTTTCTTATCTTCTTTATTCATCTTCACACACACACACACACACACATTTATATATTTTTATTTTTATTTTGATTTAAAAGATAGGAAAAAGGGTAAAATAATTCAATTTTTTGTTTTGGCTGTTGCAGATGAGGCCCTTTTTATTGTGTCATACACTATTCTGTACAATCCAGTACACAGTGTAAAATGATCATGACTACTTGGAATATATGTGACAATTGCTTATACTCATATTCATTTCTAATATTATATATATATGTTTGACGAAAATATTTAAACTATAATAAGCTAATGGAGGGAAAATTGCAAATTTTTTGTCCCAAAAGAATAAATCATAAAAAAAAAAAGTTAATTTTTTCTACATTATTTTTGCAACCTTTTCAAATTTTCTTGTTTATTTGTATTTTTTTGCCAACGTATTTATAGTTTTTTTTAAATAAATAAATAAATGAGTACAATCTTGGAACTGGAAAACGAGGTTTTGTGGTCCTAACTCCTAAATCTAATTATACCCAAATGAAAACTTGGATAATATAATCCACCACACGGAACAAAGTCATTCAATATATAATATTAATTATATATAAAGATCTAGATACTATATTATATACCACCCCATATTAATTAATTAAAGGGATAATTAGCAAGACCCCCCTCATCTAGGTAAATGAGTTAAGAAAACCCCCCCTCCCAAAAATAATTAGAGAAAACCCCCTTACCTAATATCCTACCCAAATATTATTTAATAATTCCCAAACCACCCTTATTATCCCTAACCCATTGTCGTTCTCCTTTTTTTTTTTCTCGTCTTCTCTCTTCGGCCGTTCTCTCTTCTTCTTTTCTCGTCTTCCCTCTTCTCTCTTCTCTTGGCAATTACCTCCTCCATGGATTATCGGTCAGAGGAAGATGTCTTTGTGTTCGCCACCCAACTGGCCATGGCGGCGGTGTTCCCAGCAGCACTCAAAACGTCCGTCTCCGCTCGGGAACTCGCCGCCCAGCTTCCCGCCGCCGCCAATCTCGATGCACACGTCATTGTTAGGGATTGGTTTCGAAGGAGAGTTGGATTCTGATGGGAGTAAATCAAGGCCCATAAGCAATTCGGGTTCTTTGGTGTTAAAATAGTTAGAATATGGAAGTGGGATGGTGATGCTGTGGTGTGGCGACGACTGGTGATGATGAAGAACAGATCTAGGGTTTTTTGGTGAATTGTGGCGGAAGACGGCGCAGAAAAAAAAATTCGCGCAGGCAGGGCCCTTAATCGACTACGTGGTTTAATCGACTATGTTCAATAGTCGATTAAGGCTTAATCGACTATGTTCAGTAGTCGATTAAGGTTAACCGACTCTAGTTGTTAATTTTATTTTATTTTCTGATTTTTTGTTTATTGATTCCAATGTATAAATCAATTACAATGTTTGTATTTTTTTTTAAATATAATTGATTTTGTATTTTTTTTGTGATTGTGATTTGTTATTTTTAATAGTTAAATTTTTAATCGACTATCCATTAATAAACCTGATAGAGAAAAAATTAAAAAAATAAAAATAAAAATTTAAAAACAAAATTAGAAACAAAAAAAAAGTTAAAAAATAAAGAATTTCCTTAATCGACTATGAAGCATAGTCGATTTAAGACTAATCGACTATGCTTCATAGTCGATTAAAAAAACGGAAAAAAAAATAAAAATAAAAAATCGCGGAGCGCTGACCCAGTGATGAGGTGGCGGGCGGGGGTAAAGCTGGAAAACATAATGGCTGAAAATGGGTGTGGACTTTTCTCAAATGGACTAAAATATTTTGGGCCTCCCTCAATTAAAAAAAATAGTGAGGGGGTTTTCTCAAAGAGCCCCTTAATTAAATAGCTCTATAACCGAATTTACTTACTTAGAAAATGCAAAAAGTGCATTGACTCATTAGTTTAACTACACAATTGTCAAAAAGATAATCATAGTTTATTTAGCAATTAGCATACACATAATACAAAATGTTGCAGCATTAATTCACAAGTATATATATAAATATTTAAAAAATAATTCAATTTCGGTATTTAGATCTAAGGGAATCTTTATCTTGGTAGTGGAATGATATTTCCAAAGCCATCACTTTCTCGAAGTCCCATTGAAACTTCTGATCAAATAATATCACGCCACGTGTCATTAGTCTCAACTATTTTCTTAATCTGGTAATCCTACCAATAGAATCCTTATGTTTTTGGAAAATTTAAATATTAATTTAAAATGGAAAAGAAATTATGATATTATTCAATATATGGATTAAAGTAAGCAAAAATAAATTACTAACACAAAGTTGGAGCCGCCCCACACCATTAAAAAGAAACATGAAGTGGGATTTAGAGATAATATTTATATATATACATATGTATATTTAAATACTTTTATATTTATTATGTATAGAGAACTAGGTAATTTTTTTTTAAATTGTTCATTATTAACTAATAAAGGGCCTTTTAGCAAAAGAAAAATGTCGGCGAGATAGATACATATGAACTATGATCGAAAGGTTAAAATTTGGAAATCGGTATTGTCACTATTTGCTTCGAATTCATCAAAAAAAGTCGAAGCTAGAAACCGGAACAAGCATTTGTACTTATACTTAACTTATGATGTTGACATTTTTTTTTCCAAAAAATCACCATTATATTATATTATCATTCCCTTATTGCCCGTAAAAGAAATTAATATTAATATAATTATTTAAATTTAGATAGATAAGAAAAAGATATATGGTGAAAGCAAAAGAGCACTGAAAATATGGACATTTTGCAAATGAAGTATTGTGCCCACTTCTATTAACAGGTGTTCAAAAAGATAAAGAAGAAAGAAAAACCTGCACATTACCGAAAGTCACAATTTTTTTATTTTTTTAAGGGTGATAATCATATTATTAAAACTTAAAGGTGCAAACTATAAATAAAGAATTGATTAATTTGAAGTTATGTTGTCTAACCTTTCAATGATGAGTATAGCCTACGTGGAAATTCAACTTCTTTTATTTAAAAGACACGTGTCCGAGTTATGTCCGTCTAGTAATGAGATATGCATGGGAACTTGGTTAAGTGCTTTGAGGATTTTGGGCCCATACTTGAATTATTTTTTATTGAGCCCAATATTAAAGTGTAGCCCAACACTGGATTTAATGAAGATTCAGATTAAAAGTCTATCTCGAGTGATCTTGATCATCTATTCTTTCTTGACTGATCTTGATCGTTCAATCAGTAATTCAAATGGTTCTTTCAACCTTAATCTCTCTTTCATCTTCTCTCTCCTTCTGCAGTACATTCGTCATCTTTATAGTCCTCGTCGACAATGTGTGACTTTGACTCTGTAGCACATTTAATGCTACTTATCGTTGTTAGAGAGAGACGAGGCTAACATGCTCCACTCAAATTCAAACTCTCTTCTAATTTCAATCTTCCTCTTTTGTTAGTAAATTTAATACTTTTAGTGAAAATTGGATTTGGCGAGTGATTAAGAGTGTTCCTAGTTTACTGGCTGACCGAGCATGTATTGGTGAGTCAACTCAGTGGTATGTACTGATAGATCTAGGGTTTCTAAGTCGGAGTAAATACTTTGAACCTGAAATCTATCTGTGCTGCTTTTATTATTTTATGCCAAAAAAAAATAAGTTTGCCGCTCCGGAATACCCGTAATTTTCTAATCAATTACGATGGAAAATGCTGACTCCGCCACTTAGAACTGAATATTAAAAGAAGAATAATAACCCTTAACTTGCCCTACTCCATGTAGCTTGGATGGACTATAGTTACATAATAAACTTAAAATATAGCTTGAGACGACAAAAATTCAATTATATGGCCCTTTTAATTGGACATGTGATTGATTGATAATATTGCTGAAAAAAATGCACTTTCGCCGGTGGAGATATAATGCCTAGTTTTCCTTTTTTCTCTTTGCCATAGACCAAAACACTTTAATTTCTTCAATAATAATAATAATAATAGCATTTATTATTGCGGTGCGGTGCATCGTAATAATTGTACATATAGGTTTTCCGTATAGTCAACTGTACTCATAAACATCTGAAGCTAGGGTTTGGTCATCGGATGATGATCCGACGGTCCACATTAGATCTTGGTAGTCATGTCACACCTGATCAGGATATATAATTGCACCAAAGATGTGTCTATCTATTTTCATAGCTCTAGCATGCGTGCAGACTAGTACTCTGAATTTGTCAGGCAGAAAGAGATCAAGATCAAATGAATGAAGAATTCAAATGTGTATAATTAATAATTAAAAATTAATTGGGTAGTTGGTGTTCTTGATAGTATATAGTTAGATTCAAAGATGCGAATCGTGTGGCATTCAGCAAAAATATATGTGGCAGAGCCGTATGGTTTTTCTCTTTATCTCCAAATCAATGGCCAAAATACCAAATTTAAAGAAAGGGTCCACTTTTTGGTTTGGTTTATCAACCATATAGGTCCGGCCACAAAGATGGACCATTTTCCACTGCCAATATGTATGCACTATACATATACATATATATATCCATGCAATTAATTTAGAAAAACCAATTTGTTTGTTACTTTTTAAGTGGGGCATGGTGTAACGGTGGCAGAGTCAGAATTTTTGTCGTAAAAAATAAAATTGAATAGTATCCTACTCGAAAAAATAGTAATAACAAATTTCATAATAAAATATTGGATGTATTTGATTATTGAGACGCGACATAGGGTCACGACCCTATGCTGGCTGGACGGCCCACTACAAGGAAAAATGGCATCAGTGACATTCCAATAGTGGCAATTATCAATAGTTGTCACTAAATAGTTACATTTAGTATAACATTTTGTATGTTATCGCTAATAGCTCATTTTTGTTGTCACTAATTTTTTTTTTAATTCTCAATGTATAGAATTAGTGACAAAAATAGCGACAATATTTTTTACCTAACGATGTGACAGCGTGTCTTGACTCAAAATGTGTATATATATTGGGGAGGTGGGGAAGGGGTTTCCATTAGTAGGGCATAGTGTGTTACATTGAGGGAAGTAAGAAGTTTGACAAATTGAGGGAATTTGTTGTCCGTATTCGACTAGTCTTGTGTGTTTTTTATGCATGCATTACAATTTTGAAGGCGACCCCTCCTAATTAGGAATGTCTCTAAGAACCATCTTTATGTGTTGGCCCCACCTTGTGCTTTCACACACACACACACACACACACACATTGCATGTGTGGTTTTTTTCTCTACTAAAAAAAAATATCCCACAAGAACAAAGTCAATTTGCTAAGCCACTCTGTATATATATGTGATGATTAAAACCAACTTTATTAATGAAAAATGCACATGTGTGGAAAAAAGGGGGGAAATATGTTACGTTTACGGAGTGCAAAGATCGAAACGTGGACGATTAAATAGAGAGACTTGGCTTTGAAGAAGCAAAAAGTGAAGCGGCATCAATTGGAAAGATAGATAGATAGATAGATAGATAGCACGCACGCACAAACCACTGTTTTTGACAAATTTGTTACGCCTTTTCTTGCTAGTGTTTGACTATCAAACTCAAATAATAGCCTAAACAAATTCAAATGATAAAGGAATTGGCCAAAACAGCAGTCAAGAGAGATACTTTAAACGAATAGAGGAGTCCAAGAAGCATGTCTAAGTTAATTTTATTTATTTTCTTAAAAAAAAAAAAATTTGGTAAATCGGAGTGGGGGTTTGAATAAATGTCGGCATCACAACCGAAATGCAGTCGTTTGATAGGGATGAGATTTAGTGTATGATGGAATGATGAATATAGACAACCACTAATATAACCACAAGCCAATTATCCGGTACTATGATCCACAAAATGATGATGAATTTCTTTTGACGATTCAATAAACATTACGTAACGAAAGCCATGTGTCTCGTTTTTAAGAAGAAAATTAGATACTTCGTGAAAACAACGCATTAACCAAATTTAAGAATGTTCCACACGGAATATTAGATTTATGACCAACTTGCATAGAAAAGTAAATAAATCTGGAAAATGATGAACAAGACACAAGTTATAACCATTGAATCCGACTAGTAGGATGAATTTTTGGTATTTCTTTGGCATACATACAAAGTGACTGTTGATATTGATACATACTACACCTGTAACTCAAGTCTGTGTAGTGGTGTCGGGTTTTGGAAATAGCTGAAATGTTCATCGGAACATTCGGTAACTTCTTTCATGCATACAAAAAAATTACCTTTTTTTGGTGCCTTGACGGAGACACCCCTAATGCACACACATACTACTACTAATACAAAGGGATTATTGATTACAAAGAATGCCTATAGAATAAGCGATAACCCCAGCACTAACTACTGAAATACGCGATAAGACGAAGAACCACTGGAACACACCCCCGAAAAAAAAAAAAAAAAAGAAAAAAAAAACTACTACTAAAGAAAGGTGGCCAAAAATAATTATTCCTGAAATTCTAATGAAAACAGCTGGCTCCAGGCCCGAAAGCAAATTGCAGGTGAGCCCGTTGACACGAAAAATGAATGTGTTCCCTTTTGGTGTTTGGGTGTGCAATGTGACACGTTTCTGAAGTAGAAAACCTCCGGATTTTGCTTAAACGTAATTTATAGGGGTTCTCCTCTCAATATGCTTTGTATTAAGTGAATGTTGTCCCGCTAATTGATGAATTTGGATCTGAGGCATGCAAAGATGAAGTAACCTGTGGTTGCTGAATGTGTGTTTCAGATGCCAGGCCAAGAAGCACTAGTGTTGACCTGTAACAGTTACACGATTAAGTAAAGGGTTATTTAAAACCTCAAAACTTCAAAATAATACGTTTAAAACATTATTTTGCATATCCATCATACAGTTAAAAAAAATGTAATGAACTAATACGCAACATTTGACGAACAACAGTACCCAGTATATCTTCTCTACAGTTAAGCTGTAACTTAATGCATCTACTCCCATTTAAACACATAGCACATTGTGACAGAATTTTACTAATGAATGGATGTGCCGAGCAACAGTTAAAATAGATAATTGGGATTTTTTTTATTTCTAACCGTTCCATTTGATTTTTATTTTATTTTTCTCAACCTAATACTAAAAACATACAGTAATGAATTTTAGAACCTTAATCGATAATAATTGTAGTATTGGTGGTAATGACATATTCATCACATTCTTGTGTCACTGCCAATATTCCTCCTGCTAATGAACTATTTCTTATAAGATTTACAAACGCTGGCAAGAAGTTTGTTGCCTGCTTGAGAGTTAAAGAAAATTCAGCATTATGCAGATAAAATTAACAAGAGGCTAAGACAAACTAATTAACTGAAGGGTGGGAATAATTAGCCGATGCAAGGTACGAGTTGGCATACCTAGGTAGAGAGGTTTTACTATTGGATTGGTTCACGAAAGCAGTAAGTGGACCACGAAGATTTGGATATTTGTTCAGAGCACTCTCAAGTGGAGATGATGGCAACTGCACAAGCAAGAAACAGAGAGGGTTGAAAACGAAAGACAGAGGACGAACAAGGGAACAACATACACAACATTTGAACCAGAAAATACCTGTAGCAATACATGGAAAGAATGCGGCTGCGTTTGGGAAATACATTTCAAGAAGCCAACCCATAGTTTTGGCATTCTCCATACCTGTGGTCCATTATTAACATAAAAAATGAGTTGCCTTTCACATTCTACAGTGGCTGGAAAATCGTTAGGAAAATCACACTTCAAGCTCAACTTGACATACCTGTCTGTTTACAAGTTTCATCAGGATTTCCATGACAAAATCCACCTAGAATCAAATCATCAATAAGAACTATGAATACCAAAAGTGACTCGGTCTTTTACACAGTCGTAAATGACTTGAAGAACAAAGCCCACGCATACTATGATTAGTGAAGAAAATAGAATTACCAGTGTTGGAAAAGCATCAATTGCTTGGATTACAGTTCTCATGTAGAGCAGTGGAAGTTGAGTGCGATCGACCTACAAATAAAAATGAGCGAAGTTGATAATGTGTAGCTAGAAATCATTGCATTCATGCTACAAAAGATATATATACCATCTGGTTTAAAGCCTTTGCCAGGACTTGTTGCGTAAAAACCGTGCGCTGCTCAAAACAAGCTGAGCAAGCATCCGTGATCTGAAAGTTAATTACATGACAGTATCAGACCAAATATACGTGATAATGCAAGCACAAATTTACACTTCAATGACCTAAGAAGTTTTAATCCTAGATCAGAAAGTCATGAACAACTAAGGATGTATACTTTTATGTTGCAAAAGAAGAAAAAGAAAATGAGGGGTGGTATTAGATATTTAATACTCATCTTGTGTATATATGACATGAAAATGCCTTCTAGTTACTACCAAAAAACAAAGTTTTAACAGGAGGCTTAGACAAGGACCTTTTTCAGCGGAAGACCATCTTTATCAGGAGAAATATCATGGATTGCTACCAAAACTTCAACAGGTGTTAATGCAGGACCTGTATGAGCAGAACCCTGAAAAATAATTAGGTAATAAAATCTTAGAAACACGAGAAACCAGTTATAAATTGATCAGAAGTCCAAAAAATCTTTCAATGCCATCCTATGTGTTGAAAACAGTTCATCTGGAACAATGCCTACATGGTTCAAGATGGATACATCATGAATGCATGACCACTCAATCAAGACATATAATGGAATTCAAAACTAAATTAAATTAAATATAAATTGCGATAGATGACCGCTAAACTATTACTTCGAAAAATTACTTTCGAACAAAATTAGTGTTTCGATGACTCTTTAGTTCTAACGGGGTGCTGAAAGTATTCACTGTCTATCTTTCTCCAACAGTTGATTCGCCACCTATTATTTTCCAACTCATCATTTTTTTCATATTTTATCAAACAACTACCCAGGGCATGAAATTGCATTCGGAAAATCGAGTATCTGCTTCCACAACACTTATCACTGTTTACTTGAAAACAAGGTCCTTAACTTTACTTCGACCTAGTTAAGAAATTGGATATACAGATTACAGATAGTAAGAAATTAATGTGCTTGGAACTTGGAAGTGTCTAAACGAAAATGAATTATTGTAGTTCTCTTTCTCTCACAGGCCACAAATACCAATGAGCCAAATATTAAATATTTGTATTAATGCTCAAGAGAGAGATAACAATTATCGAACTTATAGATACCTGCAAAATATGAGCAAGTGCAGTCTGAAACTTGGGTAAAGGAAGCTGGACAAGCCGAGGGAAAATAGGTAAGACCTGGAACAGGATAAATAATCATTAGATGAAAATAAAGAGAAGCTAACCAAAAGATCAAACAAGTTAAAATGATTTCGCGAGAGCATATATCAACTTTTTCCGACCATTAATATGCTAGGTGCCTTTTGCTTGTTCTGACAACTGAAATGAAGGAAAAGGGGAAAACTGTATGACATATGTCATATTTAACTTCGTGCCTATTATAACTGTTACACTTTTCAAAAATGATTTTTTGCTTTCTTATGTGCATGGTTTGATCACATTTTCAGGTTACCAGCGTATATCCTAACAACGTATTTCACTGAAGACATCAATTGTTAGATTTTCAGCATCAAGCCAAATATACATTCTTTTTACGGATTCAAATTCTATTATTGTCAATAAATTGCAAACTATTTGCATCCGAGCATCACTATAACGTATTAAATTCACATTTAATAACAAGGCTAAACAGGATATGGGTCAGCACCTCATCTCTAGAAAAGGCCGAAAGAATTGGTATAAGAATAGTAGCATCCTGCAAAAGAAAAATCTCATGATGAACAAAGTATTAGAAGGTTATGTCTAATAAGTAGAAGGCGCATAAATTGGCACTAATGAGAACCTTCAGTTTGGTCTCATATAAATGCTTGACAGTCACTACTAAATCTGGAGGTGGTGTTTGCCCTTCAGACAGTAAATGAAGAACCTTTAGATAAAACCAAAAAACTGTTAGCATTTTAGGAAGAGTATTCAAGAGGAAAATATTGGAAAGTTAAGAGGAATTTGAGTAGACTTGGATAACCAACCTGTATCAATAAATCTTCACTTCCGTGGGGTGGATTAGATATTATATGAAGCAATTGAGAATATGACGACCCCAGAGACCTCACAAGAACAGATACATGACGATGTACAGCCTGCACAAGAGAATCTTAAGAGTGTTTCTTGAAACAGATTAACTAATTTAAAGCTAGAAGACAGTAGTGCACCTTAACCAATATAAGTTAAGCTACTACAATGAACAAATACCTGCTTAACAGCCTTTGAGGCCCGCCCATAACTGTTAAAAACAAGTTCTAGAAGAGTTGGTTTCTGCAAGGAAACAAAAGCAACATAAGCAAGGATTCCAAATAACCAAAAGATACAAGTACATCTTTTCTCTCCCATGTATCAAAGGGTAACATCCACCAACCTTTGCGCATAATGCGAAAAACAAGGACATGAGTCTGTGAGATTGAGAAAACACACTTGACGAATCATCCATGGATGCATCCTGTATGACACTTGTGGATGTTTCAGAAATCCCAGGCTCTGAAACATGAGATCCACTTATCGATGTTTCCATGCTTTCTACCTAAACAAATTTGAACAGGGAGGAATAATTAAAATGGCTGTCCATCTAACCAATGTTTAATAGAAAATCTTTACAAAATTACAGTTATGTACTTAACCATTCTTCAAAGTTCAAAAGTTATGTACTTAAGTATTCTTCAAAGTTCAAAAGAGATCATACAGTCCAGTGCCAAGTAACGTGGTAACTTTTCAAAGGCTTTCAGCTTAGCATTAATCATCGACAAGCAAAACCAAGAACTATGGTATCTTGGTTAACTTTAACCTTTACAGAGACCCAATGAATAAAAATACGATATAGAAGAACATTCGTGGATAGGGTGACTGCTGACTGTTTAACCAAAAAATGAGATAATTCAGATATGTGTGCAAAACATTCAGAGCAAGCCAGTCTCTCATAAAAGGTATGGCCCTCTACCAAATGAACCAAGGTACATACTGACAAAAACAGATCGTCAGTAATATAGTTAAATGAGAAAGTAGCATAGCAAGCTCAAATACATAAATCAGCATATCGGGCGTAATAAGACAAAGAAACAGAACTTGCGAACCCTTTTTCACCCAAAAGACGAGAATAAGTGTGACCCGGAGAAATT
Source organism: Erythranthe guttata (assembly GCF_000504015.1). Next base: position 2,647,121 of record NW_012193250.1, read on the forward strand.
TTTGGGAGGATTACCAGACATATGTTATATATACCAATAAAGAGATGAACTTGCAAGAAACTCTGGCACAAATATTTTTAGGACTATTTAGAATCCTTGTTTTTGCTCTTTAAACTTCATACGAAGAAAAAACATGCAAAAACACGTGCATTAAGTGTATGATAACTTGTAAGAAGTTTCAAGAAATGTTCATCTTCGATACAAAGTGTGTGACTTCACCTACCACAGATAATGATGGATCACCACTGTGTAGGACAGTTAAGCACTAACAATCAGAAGTACAGTAATACATGCCATCTATCTGCTTAAGCCTTCAACTAATACCATTTGCAGAAACTCATTATTTTATAGAAATAAATTTTGAGAGAGAGAAAGAGAGAAATTTGTAAATGATTGGTTGCAGAGCAATGGAAGCATCCCATCTTGACTTGTTCTCCAGAGGTCTACTGAGATTTGCAACATGCATTCATGGAATAAAGTTACTCTATTCAACAGAGAATCCTGGTTCTGAAAACAAGAAACAAAATAATCCCACTAAACTAGGAACTGGGATGCGAGAGGCAGATCATACATAGATTAGGAGTAGCAGATTGTAATTTGGAACTCCTAACAATGATTCCGGAAATGAAATTCCTAAGTTTAGCATAACGGTTCTTTTTCTAGTTTGATGTATGAATTCCAGACAAGTAAGAAATAAAAGAAATATCGGAAGATCAGTATATCATTGTTATTGAAGTAATAATGAGGACACGATAACATGTTACAAACCTGCACTCCGATTCTTTTTTCTGAATGTGCAGATTGTGAAAGCAATGAATCTGAAAATCTCTGATCTACAGCTGACAAGAACATATCTGTTGCAAATTGCTCAATGTTCTCAGAAATATAGCTAACTGCGTACAATTTGTTTGAAACCTGACAAGGCACAGAATCAATAACTTCAGTCCATAATTTCCTACTGACAGAAAATGGTTTCTTAGACGAGCTCCTCAATAATGCCAAAAGGAGAAAGATACGCAAGTTCTCACCAGGCGTATAGCCTTTGCTTGAACATCATCCTCCGGGAGAACAGTGCACTGCCATGTGGAATTAGAAAAGTAAGAGAAGAGATCAGTACGGTACAAATCTTTGCTGCCAAGGTATAATATTTTCCACGCCATACTAATTTTCACATAGCAGACAAATGGAGTTTTAGTCAAATTTTAGTCACTTATCATCTCATATGCCGCCCATGGTATGGCAGAACAATTACTGCCACACCAAAAGAGGCAATAAATAAAAATGAAAAAATCAAGAAACTGCAAAGCAGACAAGTGTTCGTACAAATAGATACTAAATCCATAACTGGGATGAAACAAATAGCTCTAGGATAGGTGTCCAACTGTTAATAAATAGTAGTAATTCAACTCTCATCAACCAAATCCAGCAAGCGCCTGCGTCAAAATCCTCGACCTTTGAAGAATATGAAGAAATCTAACCATCTCAGATTCCAATCCATCAAGAAACAGGACACTTGAAGAGAAGAGAAAGTTGAATTGAATATAACAGATGAAGTTGGATGATATCAATTCCAGCAGAAAATCAGCTAAAATAAAGGCCATACTTGCAAGTTCAAAGTTAAATAAGCAAACTACAAGAAAGGAAAACTGACATAAAATACCAAAAAGTCGAGTCTTATAGTAATTTACCTTCAAAGCTATAGCCAAACATGCTTGACGACTCTGTGGCCGGCCCAGGATCAAGCTCCACACGGCACCAAGGCCCTGAGTGACACGATCACCATCTGCCCCGGAGTGACTCTTGGTACATATGTCATCCAACATTGCCAATACAGAATCAGGTATACAAGGAACCTCCCCAAGAAGTCGACTGAAAGACTTGTTGGATGCTGGTAAATCAACTAGCAGAGACTTTGCCTGCAATTAAAGATGATACATTAATAATTTTATGGCAACAGTAATGGGGACTGGGGCCAGCTAAGAAATCTCCTACCACTCCCAGAAGGAATTTCTCATATACAGCAGCGGCAGATGACGCAGAATCTGAGATCACAAGACTATGCAGATGGTAGAGAATGTGCAATACGAGCTCGTGTCCCTGAAAATTACGACAAAAAGGCCAATTACGTAAGGCTTTAATCATTGACGAAGAAAACTAAAAAGACTGACACCATTTCTCCATTTCATAGAAGCCACAATGCTGTAAAGAGTGTAATGAATGATGGTTTAATTTTTCGTCGCAATGTGTAAAACAATAGGTGCATTGGCTGTGTGTAGAAGAAAGAGGGAGAGAGAGAAAGATACCTTTTTCTGTTCATAATCTGATACAATACGTTTCTGCACCATTTCAATCACATCATTGTCATCAATCTACAAAAGAACAGACAAGAATACAATTTAGTACCAGTAAGAGCAACCAATATGAGCACTAAGATGAGCAGATTTGTTTCAGAAACGAAAGAGGTTCTAGCATTGCTACAAAATAGGAGTTACCACTCCTTCGCATCTTTTAAGGGTTAATATCATAAGTTCACGAAGTAACTTGAAATAATTGGAGTTGACAAACAAATGGTCATTGACAAGATGCAAAACATAAATTCATAGCTCGTACTTATACTAGGTCTGCTATTTGCGGTCAGATAAGTTACCACATTCAATTGATACGCTATCCATAAAAGGGTTGAATCCCCTACTCCTATATTCTGCTGTTAAAAGAAATATAACTAGAATAGGGCAAATCAACAAAAGTAATTGCTGAGAATTCTTCGCGTTATTTTAGAACTCTACCAGAAAATAAAAAAAATAAAAAATAAAAAATAAAAAATAAAAAAATAACCTCAATCCTCAACCACCAAATATGTACATACATTGTAATCCACCAGATTTTCAAACGGAATTCACATGACAGAGACTACGATTGAATGTGAATATTAAGTTCAGAGTAAATCTTAATCTTTTAATAGAGAAAACGCCATTACTGAAGAAGTGTAGAAAATAAAGGAGCAACCTTACAGATTAATTATGAGAAGCAAAACAGACATATCTTTGTAGGTTGGGAAACAACAATTTATTGTTTTCTTCAGTAACATTCCAATGTATGTAGGTTTTAAATGTAAGAAATCCAAATTGATAAAACAAACCGAATTTTCCTTGAACTAAGAGCAGTCTAGCAACAACTAAAAGCCATCAATATCTGGTATATACGTATCAGAGAAGAAACTAAGATATAACGTCAAGATGCTACTCAAAAGGCATAACATTTACATTCCAAACTTTGTCATTACGCAAGTGTTAAGTTCATACAAGTTGTCAAATTCTTGTTTCAAATGTGAAACTAAAACAGTCAAGAAACAAAGGTCCCCACCAAGATTTTGGAAAACCATCACAACCTCGACACTGAAAACTTGACAACAAATTATCGATGGGGATGTTAGGCGCTACCTGTGCAAACAATCGAGCAACTAATGCAATCTGTGTTTGCTTAAGATCTGTTCTCTCTGAATTCTGGTACAAATTGATTAACCTTTCAAGTGCTAATCTCCTTGCATTTCTTTGATGGTCTTCAGCTAGATTAACGTAAACGGGAAGAACTGGCAACTCCGCCAATGAAATCTCAGCTGCTTCAGTATCTGGAGAAAATGGGTCTGTTTCTTGTGATGATGGGGAATAAGCTTCATCTAGCATGGCAACATCCATCGATTCATGGACAACAGGTTCCTCAGCTTTGTTAATAGGGGATGGTGAAAGAAGTAAAGCATTATTTGTCACCCTATCTGGAGAGAATGCATTTGCATTCACATCCTGGACTTCATCTTCTGGAATTGACAAGTCAACTTCCAATTCTGATAGATTTAAGTCAGTTTCATTTGTGGGCATGAGGAGTGGAGAGGTACTTTCAGGAATCGATGATGGAGGTAGCAATACGGGTGGAATGAAGGAACTAGAAGCATCGAAATCAGTTTGAACAGCCAATTGCACAGCATTTGCATTATCTTCGAAAACAGATGTTGGTGGCGCTTCAATAGGAATCACCATGCGCCTCGGATCAAGGCGACGAGGATCCTGGACCATTTATTAAAATTATTATAAAAAAAAAACAGCTGGAGTCAAACTCAATGTGATGACAACATAAAAATGAAATGTCTCAGATATGCCAATTGGCAAACATTACCCTTCTTGGATCACGTTTGGAGTCTGTAGAAAGATTCGAGGAAATCGACATATCAGAAAACGGTAAACTAGTCGTGTTGGATGAAGATGCATGTACTTTAGCTGAAAGGTCCGATGTCTGCATAGAGGTTGCAGAACCATTTGAGGAGACTACCTGGGCTGGGTCAGTAGAAGAATCACCGGGACGATTACTGTATTTTGCCACAGGAGGTGGATTCTCTGGTAAGTGCTTCATATTCGTTATGACAATATCGGCGAGCAAATCAGCATGTATGTTGGAAACAAGAATTTCAAGAGATTGAACTCCTCTTTCTCCTTCTGCAATTAAAGCACCAATCATAGCAATCATCTGTTCCACCGGGGTCAGATCCACATCCAGTACAGGGAGCTTAGGGAATATCCCATTGACATGATTCTGCCCAGCATCATTATTAATACTGGTGGTTGTATCGCTGTTAGGGCCATAACGGAGTCTCTTAGAGCTGGCATCAAAGCTATTATGCTGTTCGTCATTGTTAGATGGTGCTGACCTTTTCTTCGTCGCATCCCCTGAAATATGTAACTGAGTGGATAGATGATCATCCTGGAGAAGGAAGGCCAAAAACAGAACAGTTAATTTTATCTGGAATCAGCGATCCATAAGCACTAAAAAGGTTTTTCTTCTTACAAGAGATTACCTTAGCAAATTTCAGATCTTTTGAAGCACGCTCGTAGTTTTTCATGATTTTATCTACGTGTCGGACAACTTGATCGGCAGCATCTCCAGCATTCATTGATCGCAACTCTTTAAGCAATCTCTCTCTTGACTGAAGAGAAAAATGAAATAATTCCAAAGTAAGGATATGCCACAGCTACTAAAGATCTTAATTCTTTCTAATTTGCTGATGGGTGCGAGCAGGGGTATGACCTTCTGAAATAGGTATTTCTTGCAGAATGCTATCAGTGGGTCAAAAAAAGCACTTATGTTTGTTTGCCGCAATTTTGAAGTAGCTCTCAAGTTTAAACATGTATATGCCCGGATGCAGTCTAGTAAGATTAAAACTTCAATGTCCCAACATAATGAATTTCACTATTGATGCATATATTTTGACGTACAGAAAATGAGTTAATGACTTAAAAATGTAGAAGAGAAGTTCATAAAAAGCATGGAACATCAGACACAGCAATTGATCAAGTGTTAAAGATCTTGCTTAATTAAAAAAAAAAAAAAAACCCACCCGTAGAAGACCAAGTAAGGTGAAACCAAATTAGACCTGTAACCCCCGCCAAAATCCTCCATTCGCAATACAACAGCCTAAATTGATTTAAACTCAAAGCCCTACTAAATATAGCACATTAAACTCAAAGCCCTACTAAATATAGCACATTGGTGGTTCTATAACACCAATAACTGCAAGCTTCAGGGAGCGATAAGTCATTCATATTTTGAACAACCAAGCAGAAAGAAGCTATGATTTTGTAAGTTTATTGTGCTATGCATATAAGTATAGCATGACTAATATGATATTACAACCAAACAGAAAGAAGCCATGATCTTGTAAATAGACGTTGCTAATTTCCATACAATTATACCCTGAACGATCTGATATACTGAAAACATGATAGTTTGATGTAGCCATTGACTCGAATATATTATCAAGCAGTACTATTTTATAACTTTACCTCTGCAATGACAGGATGGGTACACCTTAAAAACCCTAAAAATGCAGTTCTCAAACAATACTGGATGCTGACAGTATGGGCACCCTTTGCTGGCTCAAGACTTGGATTAAAATCAAGCAGTGCAGTAACGACCGATTTATAGTAGACAGGCCTCTTCCGTGCAATAGCTGCAAGACTGCCAGGAAATGTGTCAGATTATGCTCATATTAGACAAAACATCTCTAATGCTAATGAGAAAAGAGTAAAATGCAGGAAATATATACATGAGATTAAAACAATAAACAAATCTAGAACAAAGAGATTTTAAACTTATCACACAATCTACATTAGCAAGCAGAAGACTCTCTGATGTAAAGATAACATATTCCGTCTACTCTTCCTTCATTTTAACCATACTCTATCTTCTAGTTTGACCCACCAACAACCATAGCATTATAGATCTCAACTTCGTAGCTTAAACATTATTTCATTACAAAGCCAAAAACAAAAGAATTAAATTGAGCTGCTGAACTTTAAAAAATAAACTTATTTAGAACAAACCAACAAACATTGAAAATTGCTGCCATCATTCCACATTCGAGCCCTTTAGCATTGGATTTTTGAGAAAATTTAACTAGAGGAGGCAATATATTCTCCTAAAACATTCCAACACTGCCTTGGACGGTCATAGTTAAGGACTGTAAACAGTAAACAGAGAGAATTATAACTTCAGATCTCACATTTCCTAATCTTTTTACTCCGTAAATGACACTGTCATTGATCCTAGATGGTTATAAAAATCGAACTGTAATCATAAATTATAAACAGGCAACTATTGTCCTTTTGCACACAATATCATGTTTATGAAAACAAATAAAGAAATGGATTGCCAAACATATCAAGAATTAAGAAAGAACAAACATATTGGAGAATATGTTAGTAAAACGTGTTTCTAATCTTTTTAAATTACAAAATGGCCAAAAATATTTCCGGTAGGTGTTCGCGAGTTTCGTATCCGAAAAGTTTACGAAACATGGAAACATTCAGAAGTTGAAGTCTCCGTGCAACATAGGTTGTTATTTTTTCCATTTGAGAAAGAAACAAGATGCCAAAGAAACAAAACATTGCAATTTCATACCACAAAACGATCATCACAAATATTATGACCCTGCCAACCTGAACGACAAAAGTATAAGACAATATGCAGCAACACATCAACTCAATCATCTAGGAAATCTTAATGAGAAACTAGACAGCCACTAAGAACAAGGTCATATATTCAAAGAGAGGTTAAGGGAAAAATTAGAAATGGCATGTGAACATGAATCATAAAGCTTGTCCTCCTATGCCAAACATAAACCAGAGTTCAAAATGGACCAAAATGCACGGAAAATTTTGACAGGAATTTTAAGAATTTCCTTCAACCTTATAAAGAGGGGATATCGCCTCCAAATCCCTAATGCTCCATCCAAGTAATACCACAAGAATTCCCACATGACAGTTGGATGACAGGTTGCAACTGATCAACAGCACAGGTTTTCAATTGTACTAGACTAAAATAGAAACCAGAAAATGCTACAGATGCAATGTTCGGCCATCGGTCAACAATCAACATCCTTTAGGATGAGAATAATCACTTCTATGCCTTCCCACTTTCCCAATTCAAATCTTCAAACTACTCTCTAGGCCAGCCGAAAACTAAAATCACAATCTATGACTTAAGACTGACTTGGCAAATGCTAGTAATTGCCCGACATTGGAGAAGACATAGGTAGAAGTTGTGTTTCTCCACAAAAACACAGTCCCATGGAACCATCTTATAAAAACAGTTAGTAATTATCCAGCTATATATGCATATCAATATAATTTCCATAGGACATAAACAGCTGATTCCATATGGGGATTGAGCAGCTGGTAGAAACCTTGTTGCAGTAGCAAAACTATTATTATTAATAAAATTAATGTGGATATAGAAAAAATTAAGCACAAACATATACATTAACAAACATTATTTACAGGCTGCACATGCTGCAACTGTGTATTCATACAAAAGATGTGCTAAAATGACGAGGCATTTTGGTCTCACTAAAAAATATACAAGCAATAAGTTGCTAGTTCAAATCAGTTCAAATCAATCAGATGAAATTTATCCATCGCTTATTCAGTCCTATCAACCGCCAATGTTGTTGATATCAGCTAACTCCTACTTCTCTTATCTGAACCATGAATTCAGCAGTCCCAGGCAAACTGCCATTTAACTCCATGTTAAAAAGCTTGACAGCATGCTGCAATAATAGCACAAAAAGGCAGTTGAACTTACACTAAAACCAATTGCCAGGCTTCATTGATCCCTCCAAAGAAAATAACATGTGCAATGTACTGCGATGCAATTACCTCATAGGTACAATTTGCTCGAAAACATTACATGCACAAACAGCAAATAGCTTACACATTAGAACTACGACTGCGAGGTGGAGGGAATCATCATTTCAAACAAATGAGTAAGAAAATGGTTGCAATACTGTACTATTTTGGCTGAACACTCCAGATATAACTACGACGAAAGATTTTTCGACTTCCATAGATACTAACAACTTAATATCTAGAGGCTTTACTTGGCTGCTGGAAAATTTTGCATAAATCACAAAAGCTCAAATAGGGAAGTGCAGATTTTAAAGTCAATGTCATACAATACACATAAAATCACATCGTAAACACGAAACATTATCAGAAATAGCACTTTGATAGAATAAATAAATACAATGGTAACACATGCAAGCAGAGGAACACAGAGGAGAAAATAATGAGTACACAAAGGCAAAGGTTGATGCAATTACCAGAAAACTTGAAAAGGGACAGACCACACATTAGCACAAAATACATAATAGTAGATAAAATTTATGTGTGTGTGTGTGTGTGTATATAATATAATTTGCAGACACCATAGGTTAGAGTTTGTATTTGGTGGTAAAGGACAGTAAAGTGAATTAAAATTTAATTAAATAAAAACAATAAATGTAGAAGTTTACACTTGTCAAACAAGAGAACAATGGAGCGATAGGTGCCTATAGTTTGAAACATGTAACGAGTTTCTAATGTACTCTCTTAAAGTCATGTACGAACTTCTTTCTTGCTTCTTTCTCTTCAGCATTTTAAATCCAAAAACACTAACATTAAAAATCTAACATCCCAACTGCCATCATACTTCAAAAACGATAGAAAGAAGCGTATTATTCTCCATCCCAGTCCCTAATAGCACACTATAGCACCTACCATCAACCTGTATTGACTATTTATGCTACCTAAACCAGGCACACAAACTTTTATAGCAGCAATCACGGTGATATTATCCATTTCAGAGAAACAAGTTTATCAACTTCTGGAAGAAAATTAATATGCAAATTTTTATCTTCCCTCTATGGCTAAATTATAATTTATATGACTAAAGTTAAGTTTTTCCATCAGGTTTACTTCAGAAATAACATAATTGAGAAAGAAAACAATCACACGTGGGAAATTCTCACCTATTGATAGCAGCAATCGTCAAGGAACCAGGAAAACTACTAGCTGACTGCAAGATATCCAACAAAATGCACATATATCTATTTGCATCTGATATGAGAGCAGATGCATCCAGAACAGGATGACCGTCCGTTATCCAGGAGACATTAAACGCCTTCCCTTGCCTTATCGTCACTACAGGAAAAGCAGAGTCAAAAGTACAATAGTTGGCAATCAAATCTCACGTCTATATAAATAACAGAGCTTAAGAAAACACTAATAAAAGGCGAAACACTCATATTTCTATTAAGTTACCTTCTGGGTTCTGCGTTCCAGAACCATTGGAGTCCAACGTGAAGTGTAAAACATATATTTCTAGAAACTTTATTGCTAACAACTTTGGACCAACAGGACGCACCTGCAACACAATCCACGGAATCAGCCACAATTACCAGAATGATTTCACTTCAAAAACAGGAAACAGGCATATCTTATCATCTTCACAAGAAGGACGTGTTTTATAAGGATTTTCTCTAAGGGGCCAAAACTAGCTGAATAGAGGATTTGAAGCCCATTAACTGTTAAACTGGACATGTAGATAGAACATTCATTAAAGCAGGCATGTATGTGGCACATTCATTAAACCATGTTTATAAAGCATTCATATGTGGAATGAACTTTCAGAATTCAAACTGCCAAAGTAACCTCATTGACCCTGTTGCATGCGAGTATACTCTACGTTTAAGACCACCACTCAGTAATGCTCGATACATAATTAGTAGTATGTTACTTGACCAGGCAATTTCACTGATAAGTAATTCCAACAATTCTTTTAACCCAAATCATCTACTAGGCCATCATAGTGAAGATCCATGAGGAAATAAACATATAGCAACTACGTCTCCATGTTAACTTTAAGAAAATGTGCCAAGTCATCTAACAATCGTAGGCTGTCATGAATCAACAAAAGAATTATTCCATTTAAACAATGTTCTAGTGAGTATAATGTGAAAGGCACAAGTAAGCTGAATAAATGAGAATTTACTTGATGAGATTTGTAGTAACTACAGCAACTTCATACATACCTCGAACAGAAAGCACAATACAGCATCTCTAAATTTGAGTATCCACGTCCACAGCTCTTCAAGCCATCTCTCAACTATACCACGCCGTTGAAACTATAATTTTTTTTAAGTACAGATTCAAAGTTTCATATATACTGATTCAACAACTTAACGGATATGAGGCAACCAAAGCAAATAAAAACATATGTATTTTAAGGATGAGCTGTACAACTTTCACAAAATAGGTCTATACTGCACAATATAAAACAGTGAATTCAAGAAGCATCTAAATATCTGTTTATACTCAAATTCACGAAATCTTAAAAAAGAAAATGATAAACTACAAGAAGCCATGGAAGAATGTTGTAAGAAGTTTTTCCTATATAAAATGTTTGAAGTGTTGATATTATGACATATGAAACATAATACCACAAGTACAGCAACTAGAAAGCGACTGACGCAGAAGTAGATAAATCACAAAGTAGAACATAATGAAAATGTCAGTACAAATTTCACAGGAAGATGGAGAAAGATATGCACAGTCACAACTAACACATATGCAGGCGCACACAGACACAAATCACCTCACCACACACACACACACACACACACACACACACACACACACACACACACACACACACACACACACACACACACACACACAGAGAGAGAGAGAGACCTGAAAAGCTAACTCTTCCAAGACAACACAAAAAAAATTTGTCCCAGTCACTATAGATTGCTTTGCAACAGTGGGATTATTATCTTTCAAAAATGTCAATAAGGCAGGCAACAATATGGATAGATGTTCCGTTGTTTTGGCTCCAATCTCGTCGATTATCCTATCAACCAAATCAATAAAGTTTATTGGTGAAACAAGAGGTGACAATAATCCAACAACGTAGAAATACCATCATATGTAAATAAAGCACGGACAACATCTTTAATATATGTTGAACAGTTGCTTAGATTCATACATCAAAATAGGCCCTCAGTATACGGGAGATGACACTACTGTTTCAACAGCAAAATAAAGCTCGAAAAAAGCCTTGTCCAGTTATCCGTGTAAGTTACCTTCAGCGACTATAATCAGAAACTATAACATTTAAAGTTATTTATGAGCAGCTTTTCAGTGTTTGAATTAGAACTACAATCTGAAAAATATTGCAAAGTGTGTAAAATTGTAGCAACAATTATAGCTTTCCATGGTGAAAACAGTGTTTGAATTTTTATCTAACTGACATCACAAAATTGTATAATTGTGTTTGAATTTATATTCACCATGGAAAGCTATAATTGTTGCTACAATTTTACATCAGAAAGCCAAGGTTCCTAATTACTCAAAAAAAATTGCACCGGATCCTTGGACAAGAAAAAAAATAACCATGACGCGCTAATAACTCTACTCTGGAACATCAAACGATGCGAAGAAGAAAAAAAAAACCAACATAAATTCAAAAATTGGAGGGGATAAAAAGCTTTTCAATAAGAAATAAGAATTACTCACTCGAGGAGATACTTTCTAACGAGGGTTTCGGGGGAATACTGGAGCTCAACCAAATAAGGGAAAATCTCCGCCGCTTGAGACGGTTCAACGGACAACAATATATCTTTGGCCTGCTTCAACGACGATAACTTCACGGCCAAATCTCCATGGTTATTCGCCGCTGCTAGGAGTGAGAGCGCCTGCTCCCTCGCCGGGGGCCCAGCCATGTAAGAATTGTTGGAACAAGGAATTCGAATCCTCAAGTACGTAATTTGGGGTTATGTCTGAAAGGGTTCTAGGGTTTTGAATTTGGGAGTGCGTGGGAATTACAACGCGTGAGGGAGGTGTGTAATTCCGGAGCCTTTCTGATTGCTGAGGGTGTGATTGGGAATATATAATTAAATGAGTAAACTGCAAAAAGTACCCCTGTGTTATCTTGAAATGGTAAAAAAACCCCTGTGTTAATTAAACTAGCAAAAACCCCCCTGTGAAATTTAGTCAATGGCATAAACCCCCCTAGTGCACTTCCGTGTGACACACGCGCCCAACTCGCAGGTGGTAATGAATTTTTCAACCTGAAATGACAAAATTGCCCCAAAAAATGTATGAGTATGTATTTTAATGAATTTCTCAAAAATTCTACACAAGCCCTAATTCCATCTTCCTAACACCTCGTCCAGCCGCCTCCCACCACCGCAACACATCCTCCACCATGGGCTGCTTCGCCTTGTTGCTCTCCGAGCACCGCCGTGACCGCCGCCGCATGAAGTACACACTCGAGCACAAGTGGCCAGACAACCGGAGGAGCTTCTGGAGATTGGGGGATCAAAATCAGTAAGGACTTCGGAGCAACTAATCTTCTTCTTCACGATGATTTGGAAGCTCCTCTACGGCGGCGGCGGCGGCGGCGCGAATTCGAGCCGAGTCTACAACCCCGATTACAAGCTGACATTCGAGCCTTTAATTATCCGCCCCATGTCAAATCTCTTTGCATACATAACTTTAGGAGGAATCTGCGTTGATATTCGACGGATTTTTGTGGAATTTTTTTTGGGTTGTTGCTGAGTTTTGCAGAAGCTCAAATCTTTCCCTTTTTTCTTTTTTCTTTTTCTGGATCTGGTTAAAGAAGGAGATTAAAATTTTTGGTTTATTGTATTTTGGGATTCAATTTCCAAGTGGGAAGACGGTGGTGGTGTTGTCGGAGATGGAGCGGCCAAGTTATTCCAGCATTCTCATTTTTTGTTTCTTTTTCTGATTTTTTCTTATTTTTAATTTTTTTTTTTATTTTGATTGTTTAGAAATTGAAATACTAATAAAATCTGGTAAACATTTTAAACTGACATGTTATTAAAAAATTTAGAAATCAAATTAAGTATGGATATTTAAAAATAATTACAAGATAAAGAAATGTATAATTAATTTTTTTTTTTACATAATTTAGTTGTCTTTTTTAATAAGAATAATAATTTAATTGTCTTTTCAGCCAATTCAAAAAGCAAATTTAAAATAATTTGAAATATGCAGAAATTATATCATAGTAAAAAACAAAATTAAAAAAAAACTAAGAAATTAATTAGAAACTATTAATCTCATTTCTATTTTTTAATAGCTAAAAAATAATATAATTTAATAACTGAAAAAATCCCAAAGGGTATTACTGTATTTACACAGCAGGTCAACACTCAAATGGGTTATGGGTTGAGTGTGCTCCTTAAAAAATTTCATAGGGGGGTTTTTGCTAGTTTAATTAACACAGGGGGTTTTTTGCTAGTTTAAGATAACACAGGGATAGTTTTTGCAGTTTACTCATAATTAAATATATAACTGAATAATAAATAATTAAATAGCAGGGGCGAAACCGAATTTTGACAATGTTTCTTAATTTTAAAATTGGATTGGGCATCGAAATTGATATTGGGTCACAATTTGAATCAGCCCAATCCAATGCAACCGGATTTTTAATTTTTTTCATAATTAAAATAAATATTTTAAGGTGATTATTTTGTGAAAATATGTGTATTTTTATTTCAAAAATACAAATACATATTTTTGTGAAAATACATATTCTTTCTAACTAAATCATTTTTTTAAGAGCAAGAGCAGGAACCTAAATATCCAATTTTTTTTAAAGTACATATATCATGTGCCTATTCGACGTTACTCTTTAAAAGAATTGAGAAATCATACGATGAGAAAAAAAAAACTGATAAAATTTGGATAAAATTATGATAATACTAAAGTTAGACCACCTAGAGTATTTGAGGTAAGATGAGTTAGAAGAGTAAGATAAATTACTGACTCACATGCTTGATGGTCGCAAGATACTTGTTGACCAAAGAGCATGTACACTATATATTGGGGTTAATCCGGTGGAAACCCCTTAAACGCTCAAACCAGGCATGTGAATCAAAAGTCGTAAAGAGAATGTTAGAAATCGTATTAATTGGATATTAGAATATACCTTAATAAATGAATTAAAATCTTTAGTTATACTTCGTTCATTGGACTGAAGTTGATTAGTGGAGATTGCCGGGCCCAAACTTCATTTATTATGTAAAGAAATTGGACTCATGAACCAATAAATAAAAAAAATGTAAGCCCATTAAATTGTCGGGCTACAAATAAGGTTTGAAGGTCATTGGGCCTACATATTAATTGAGATTGAACTATTTCGTTGTAGTTGTTTTCGAAATTGGACTCGTGATCCAATATAAAAGAAATTGTATATTGGGCCAATTAAAAATATCTAATTAGTTCATTTTATAAGAAAAATATATATTACCCTGAAGGGCAAAAGTGTAAAAAACTTGAAATCTGAGGTAATTAATCAAATTGATTAACACGATTACAGAATATTTGCTACGTATATATATAGATATATATAGAAACAAACAAAAATCGTAAAAATAACGCAACTTCACCACCACCACCACCACCACCACTACCAGCGGCGCACCTCACTCTCCCGCGCGCACGAAAACCTCAGACCCGTAAACCCTATCGGAGGAGTGGAATTTCCTGGTCTGGTCATGGATACTTGGGATCCGACGACAAAGTCAACCTTGACTCAAATCCCTTTGCTGTCGGTGAAAGCCGGGCCACGCGATGGCGGCGCGTGGACGCAACGCCTGAAGGAAGAATACAAGGCGCTGATCACCTACACCTCCATGAACAAGTCGAAGGACAACGACTGGTTCCGGATCTCCGCCGCCAACCCCGAGGGGACGCGATGGACCGGTAAATGCTGGTATGTACACAATTTGCTCAAGTACGAATTCGATTTGCAGTTCGATATACCGGTGACTTATCCTGCAACTGCACCCGAAATTGAGCTGCCTCAGCTCGACGGAAAGACCCAAAAGGTTTTATTTTTTATTTTTTAATCAGTTGAATTTTATTTTATTTTCCCCAAATGTGGAGGTTGATTATTTTAATTTATTTTTAATTTTGTTGAATTAATTTGTTCAGATGTATAGAGGAGGGAAGATATGTTTGACGGTGCATTTCAAGCCGCTGTGGGCGAAAAACTGGTGATCTCCTCATTCCTTTCTTCTTTTCGATCATGTTGTTCATGAATATTAATTCACATGATCTGCAAATGGTTTTTGATTAACAATTTGAATTTGACTCAGTAGAAGAATTTAGTGTGCTCTCTTTCTACAGTTTATTCGATTCTCTACTGCCACCATACGGTAATTGTTAAAAGATTCTCACTCGGAGAAATAATCGTAACCACATACTTTCTCCCTATTACTCTGTTACTGATAATGTTTCTAATTGATATTTGCATAGATGAAGGCCTCGGTTGGTTGGGGAGATTAGTCATGATTAATTAAATAATTGGACATTGTACGATGTTTGGTAAACCCAATAACTTCTCCGGTCAACCCGGAAGTATTATGTTTTCATGTCTTATCTTGCCTTTTAGGGAGTTTTTTTTTTTTTTATGTCGCGGATCCGATAAAATAATTGGGTTTTCGTTAGATTGTTTAATCTTATCTTGGATCTTGGCTAATTCTATCTTAGCAATCAAACGAGGCTGAAGGTGATTATTGGTTTTAACATTTATACATCTCAGTTTGTTTTTCTCTACGTATGGGAGGATCTGGTTTTGTATTCAACTTTTCGACTGTTGAATAATTGCTGCAGTTTTTAGATATGATCATTGTGCTATTGGTGCTGAAGTTCTCAACACTTGAAAATGGCAGTTAGCTATAATGCATGCAACTCTTTTCTTCTTCCTAAACAATCGATCGTCCTTGCATCTTATTACATTTTAAATTCGAAACTAAAATTTGGATGAAGAAATACACCAACTAAATACTTCCTTCAATATAGTTAATAGTGACATGGTGGCTAAACGAATGGAAGTTTGTTAGTTCCTTTTATGCAGTCATGCTCCTATGAAAGAAATAACAATGTTAAAGTAATCAGTGGAAAATGATTTCATATCTCACTTGTCAATACTGGAACCGGCAAATTTGGTTTTTATATTGACTTGCGCATTGTTTTTCGTATGGCAGCCCTAGATTTGGAATAGCGCATGCTCTTTGTTTGGGGCTAGCACCGTGGCTTGCAGCAGAAATTCCGATTCTTGTTGATTCTGGCATGGTTAAGCACAAAGATGATGCTGCATCTTCGGCTGAATCTTCGTGAGTAACCAACCCACCCCTCTTGTAGAGACTAAAATAATTATGCTTGAAACTTTGAGAGTTCTTGATTAAACTTATCTGTTAAGCTTGGTGTAGAACTTTATACTTTTTGGCGAATAAATATCGAAAAATTGTGATGTTAGGTTTCTTATACCATCAATTTGGTACTTGTTTTTTTTTCTTTCTCCGTTTTTCTTCCTTGTTTTGGTGCATATTTTAAACTTCCATAGTTTGCTTAAGCTGATATGCTTGATATTGAAATCTTCGCCTAGTTATGGCAAGATAAAAGCAACAATTAAATGTCCATATAGTTTTAACTTTCATACGAGTATTCGTTCCCAGATTCTGAGAAGGGAAATTGTCTGCAAGTTACCGAACCATTAAATAAAATTATGACAGCCATGAAAACGAGAAGTTTAGCAAAGGAACAAATATATTCATCGTAAAATGGTATCCGTATTCAGTTACATTTAGGATACCAAACTGAACAAAATAAGAGAGATGATACAAGAAAACAACACTTTGATACCTTGTTCGTGGCGATGTATTATAAATTTAATACATATATATAAATTATATAAAAAAATAAAAAATAAAAAAAATCCAACTGCACACTGACATGCTTAAAATACTCTCTCATGTATGTATATATATGTATATTGTATATATAGTTTCCATGAAAAGTTAGAAATTTGGTCCAGCAGCTAAGATCTCCTCAGTGAGCTTGTTGTCTGCTCCAATCTTGTAGTTCAAAAACCCTTCAAAATTCTTCTTGAAAAGACCTCCCAACTTCACAAGAGTTTCCTTGTGTGCCTCCTTCTCAGACCACTAACAGAACATCACATATTATTATTACACAATTTAAATTTAAAAAAAAAAAAAAAAAAGGAATAAGTGCTGCTTTGAATTTGAATCAAAACTTACTGTATTAGCAGGATCCAAAATTTCCGAAGGCACCCCCTCAATTTCAGTCGGAATCTCAAGCCCGAATACTTCCGTCTTCGTGTAGTTCGCTTTCACCAGTTCCCCTGAGTGTATTGCATCTATTATTTTCCTAGTGTAAGCTAACTTGATTCTACTTCCTGATCCATAGCTGCCACATAAAAAAATTAAAAAAAAAATAATCAGCCTTCCGAAAAATGCTTTAAAAATAAATTAAAAAAACGGCTTAAGATAATATACCTCCCACCAGACCAGCCAGTGTTTACGAGCCAACCAGTGGCTCCGTGTTTTTGCATTTTATCTGCCAGCATGGCGGCATACTTGGTCGGATGAAGCATTATAAACGCTGCACCGAAGCAAGCAGAAAATGTTGCTGTTGGCTCCTTTATACCGTCCTCTGTTCCAGCTACCTATATATTCCACAAAACACATTTTTTTTTAAATATTACAAATAGGAGCCAAATTCGGCAGCATTTTCGAAAAAAAAAAAAAAGACTTTGGCCGGTATTTTAGTATAGGGATTTACGTCTAAATTACCAGAGCAGTGTAGCCGCTTATAAAGTGATACATGGTTTGAGGCAAGCTGAGTTTGCTGACAGGGGGGAGCACACCAAATGCATCACATGCCAATAGAATTACGTTTTTCGGATGAGGGCCCACACACGGTATCTTTGCGTTCGGAATAAACTCTATCGGATACGCAGCCCTAGTGTTCTCTGACATTTCGATATTTTTTTTGTTTTAATAAAAAAAATTAAGGGAGTTAGTTATTTTATCACGCATTTTAGAAGTTTTTTTTTACCTGTCACAGATTTATCAGAGTAATCCACATCTCGCGTGTGTTCATCGAACACCACATTTTCGACAACTGTCGCAACAAAAAAATGTCAGAAATCTAGTCGATTTTTACCAAATATAATTTTTTATTTATTCTTTAAATATATATACCAGCGCCGAATTTTATAGCATTCCAAATATCAGGCTCCTTCTCCCTAGACAAGTCAATGCACTTTGCATAACAACCACCTTCGATATTCGACACACCGTTCTCACTCCAGCAATGCTCATCGTCTCCTATCAAATACCTATTATTATCCGTCGACAAAGTCGTTTTACCAGTACCTTCATAATAAAAATAATAAAAAATTCCTAATTAATTCTTCGAAAATTATAAAACCTTAATTATAAGAGAAAAAAAAAACGATATAGTATCTATAATGAATTACCCGATAAACCGAAGAAGAGGGCTACATCACCATCTTTACCCATATTCGAACCGGAGTGCAACGAGAGTATTTGTCTCTTAGGCATGAGATAATGCATTACACTGAAAAGACCCTTCTTCATTTCTCCCGCATATTGGGTGCCGAGAATCACCATTTCTCGTCTCGCGAGATTTAGGTCTATGCTAGTCGATGATGTCATGTAGTGCGTGTAACGGTTGCATGGAAATTGTCCCGCGTTGTATATCGTGAAATCCGGTTCACCGAAGTTCTCCAGCTCTTCTGGACTCGGTCGAATACACCTGTCAGCGGACCCCGCATTTATATTTTTACGTTTAATGTGATTAATTTAATTTAATTTAATTTAATTTGTTAGTAATAATTTTACTCACATGTTGTGCATAAACAGAGAGTGATAGGCTCTGGCGGAGACGATACGAACTTTGATGCGATTCTCCGGGTCCCAGTTAAGGAACTGATCGTTTACGAAAACCTGAATTTTATTATATAACGATCTAATTAATTCACAATTCAAATTATATGAATTAATATTGATATATAGTAACAAATTTATTTTAAAAAAATTACCTTTTCCAACGAGCATAAGTAATCGACGGCTCGTTCTCTGTTGACCATGAAAGTGTGCTCGTCCATTTCGATGTTCGGTGAACCTCTATATATCATCATATCACATAATCATTATCAATTTCATTTAAAAAAAAATTAAATTGATTATGTAATAAGAAAGATATATAAGAGAAACATACTTTCCCCACCAAAGATCATCGGCGGTGGTTTCGTCTTTGACAACACGCTTATCTCTCGGCGAGCGGCCGGTTTTGGCCCCCGACAGGGTGGCTAATGCACCGCTGGCTGTGATGAAAGACCCCTTCTCGTACTTTATTGCTTGCTCGTACAGCTCTGTATATAATATATATATATATATATATATATATATATATATATATATATATATATATATATATATATATATATATATATATATATATATATATACATTAAGGTTACATTATATGCATGTATTTGTATTAATGATATTTTTGAAAATATGAGTGTGGAAAAATTAAATTAGGGTTTGAAAGGAAGAAATTGTGTGGAAGTGTGTTAATTACCAGCGGGGGAGAGATTGTAGAGGATGTGAGTAAACTTGAGGGCGCTGTCACTCATGTTCAGATTGGGCGCCGCAAAGTGGTGGCTCGCCGCCGACAGACGCGGCGTCTCCGCCGTAGTCATCGCCGGATCCCCTTTCACCACATTCGGCCCGGTCTCCCGCGTCAGCGACGCCAAAGATGCACTGCAATTAATTTTAATTAATTATTTAATTGTTTAATTAAGTCAGAACAGCTCAAATATAAATAAATACCTGATGGACTGGAGCTGCTGTTTGTGGCGGTCGTCCTCGGCGTGCGCCGCCTTGATGGGGGTGGAGGGGGCGGATTTCTTCTTCTGTAGGGAGTGCAGCTCGTCTAGCGTCTGAGCCTTGACCGGCAGGGAGCTGTCGTCGTGGCATATTTCCTCAGCCTTCTTCTTCTCCGTGTTAATCATCGGTAACCCGTTCCTGCCTTTGGCGGCGCCGCCGCTAGCGAAGCTGAATCCTCCATTTTCCGCCGCCATTATTCTCGTGAAAGCGTGAAATTCTTGTGTGTGAATTATCAAATGGAAAGTTGGTGGAAATGAACAAATTCAAGTTTCAACCATGCAAATGTACGGAAAGCTTACAGTGAGTAAGTAGATATATATATATTCAATTTCTGGAGAGGCCTCTGAAATTTATACTTGACGGAATTGGATAATTTAAACCCTGGTTGAGTTAATTAACCTAACCATGTTTTTTCGTGGAGTCATTAGATAATTAGATTTGATTAATTGCTCTTAATAAAGTCAATATCGATACATATATCGGACTACAACTGGAATTAAAATTGGATATTGTTTTATTTTATTATCAAATTTTAAATTCCAATTTCCAGTGCAGAGTTGTATTATTATACTAGCAGTCCAGCACGTATAATAGGAAAACGGTGACCTGATTTCGCCGTGAATGTATTACACGTCATGATCTAATCAATAACCTCAAATCATTTGACTTTCTTCTTTAATTAATTGGAGTACTTAACTACTTATTCATAAAACTAGTAATAAAGAATGAATATTGTTTGGTTTGTTAATTCAGGGAAAATGTTATCCACAACGTGACCTTAATCAATATTTAAGGGGCAAGCAAAACATCCAAGGGCAGATAACGTAATTTTGATAAGTCAAACCTAAATTTCGCAACAAAATATGATTATGGGCCATGTGAATTCACTGACTCGACATGATATATTTTTTTGTGGGCACGTTTTTTTTAATATTTTATTTACGATCGTTTAAATTAATTGGGAGTTATTCAATTTTTTTACTGTAAACACATGTCACAAAGAAGCCTTACACGAATACTGCTTAACAACCACCACGACGGCGTCAAAGAAAACGACAGCGTATTGAGCAAAAGGATGAGGAGGAGCCGCTCGTGACGACGGTGGTGGTGGATATGGGTTGGCATCAAACAGGAGACACGTGCTTCTTTATCGCCAAATTCATCTTTTCCCTCCCCTTCTCTATTTTATTCTATTTTATTATTCACTTTTTTATTTATATGTTTCTCCTAATTTTCTCTTCTAATTTTTCAATGAGATTTGAATTAATTTTTTATTACTCGAAATGATCAATTTTCACTCCCTAATTGCTAGTAACAACATTTTTTTGGTCAAAATAAATAGATAAAATTAAATAAAATACGACCGTTTAGTCAGTTATTATTGCTGCCACTCTTATTTATTGATGTTTGGTTCTTCGATTTTATAATTTATCAAAATTTGACATCATCCATTTATCAACACTCTCAAATGTGTGATAAATTTGTTTTGGGCCTATGAGACAAACACGTGTAACCCCAATTTATATACCCAAAGGTGAAAGCACGAGATAAATAGAACGGCCCAAACAATATAACTGAAAGCCCGTCCAGATAAATAAAAGATCCTTTTATTTATTTATTGTATTACGATAAAAAATAATTAAACTGAATCATAAAAAAAAAATTGATGGTTTTTGGCTTTACTAGTACAGTAGTACTATCTTTGTAAACATCCACATCTGAAAGTGTGAGAACAAATAATTTCCACGAGGTGTAATGAAAAAGTAGTGGCAGAAAAAGACTTGAAAATCCTATGAATCAATCTCAATCACTGATTCTCTATTACATTTTCCCCTCTCCTCATCTTATCTTTTTTCTCTGAATAATACATTCTTTATTTCTTACAATATAAAACAAATGGTGCATAATCATTAAAAAACGACATCGTTTTCCGATCTTTGATTTTCATGCAAAACCATGTAAATACATTTAAATCGAGGCATCCCAACTCGTATATTCCAAATTGATTTCCCATATCAAAATATGTTATGATGCATCGATCGACTTTAGTTTAGTGGATTTGTTTCGTTAACTAGTTCAGTTTCGCTAAGATTTTGATCATGAACGAACGTTCTCTTTGTTATTTCAAACACATTAATTGTGATTTTTTTTTGTCAATTATAATTTATACACTTCAAAATATGTAATAGCATCAAATCGCACCCTAAAATAAATCACTGTAGCTTTCTAATTTGCAATTTTTGTGACGAATGTTGCAATTTTAACTTTGAATATTTTGGAAAAAAAAACTTTTTTTTAAGCATCATTTTTTAATAAAAAAAAAAAATTATGATGGTAAATACTAAATAGTGTGATGGCGTTGTGTTGTACACAAGTTTGGTTTGGTGGTGGATGGGGTGAGTGAGTGTGGATAGAACGCGCCCTCAATTGGCCAATCACAATTCAGAGAAATCCAACCAATACTTTTTCTCCACCCAAAACAAATAAAATAATAATTGGAATAAAACTACCAAACAAATAGATCAATTAACTCCCTCTGCTCTTCCCCAAAGATCAAAGCTCACAAAATCACAGAGACACCCAACATAAAACCCTGAATTCTTACTCTTTGAATTTAGGGTTTTTGATTGGATTCGTCTGAACTTGTTTGCTGTTGTGAAATCCGAGAATTCGCAGGGTGGAAAATGGCGGTTTCGAGTGCGTTCGTGGGTGCAAAGCTCGAGGCCTTGATGGTCAGCAATACGGCGTCGTCCTCCGCCGTTTCTGCCTCCGCCTCCGCCTCACCGGCTCAGGTCGGCTTGTTCTGCAAGCCGGTGGCCACTCGTGCCAAACGAGTGGCTCTGATGAGGAGGAATTCGGGAATCATCAGGGCTGAGGTTCAGACGGAAATCGTTGACCACGCCAATGCGGCTTCTTCCTCGGCTTCGAGCCTCTCAGCTCTTGAACAGCTCAAGGCCTCAGGCGCTGACAGTATGCTCCCCTCTCATTGTTGCTTTATCTATCGTTTCCCCCATCAATCTCGTATTTGCTTGTGATGATTAAAATTGATTTCAGTATTCGTGAATTCTGTATGCATTTCAGTATAAATTACCAGAGGATGATAGTCAAAGTGATAAGGATGCTGCATTTCAGTATAATATCAGAAATTACATCTACTCAGTGGTCATAATTTCTTATAGACTTGGCGTAGTTCGTATTCTTCGAACAACCATGGCAGTAAACTTGCGGATTGATTCTTAAAAAATTGCAATGCTAAATTTTTATCTTCAATAAACTTGCGATTTTATCTTCATAATATGTTCAGATAAGCAAATAGCTAAGCC
This sequence comes from Erythranthe guttata, assembly GCF_000504015.1. The sequence continues at coordinate 2,670,563 of NW_012193250.1, forward strand.
AAGAGTATTTATGTGGATCAAAACTAATTTCCTATTCACAGTATTTCTACATGTGTGTGTGTGTGTGTGTTTATACCAGTTCTCATAGGAGTGAGGGGCTTATATTATTGAAAATATAAGCCATGATAATTGTTAGCTTAGTTCTTTTCGGTTTTGTTTCTGATCGGATAATTCTTCGTGTCCGTGTCTCCATTAGTAGATGAGGAACATTTCTGAAATTATGTTGTTTATTTTTTACCAGGATATACGAAAGAAAAGAGCAGTATTGTTGTAATTGGTCTTAGCATCCACAGCGCACCTGTTGAAATGCGAGAAAAGCTTGCTATTCCTGAAGCAGAGTGGCCTAGAGCTATTGGCGAACTATGTGGTTTGAATCATATCGAAGAAGCCGCTGTTCTTAGTACATGCAACAGAATGGAAATCTACGTAGTAGCACTTTCAAGGCACCGGGGAGTTAAAGAAGTGACCGAATGGATGTCCAAGGTATAAATCTTTCAGAATCTTGAAATTTTCTTATCACACCGTGAATTAATTCAACTCTGTTGATTGATTCCACCAAATTAATTCATTGTATGTTCGTTTGTTTCAGACTAGTGGAATTCCAGTGTCGGAAATATGTGAGCACCGGTTTCTGCTATACGACAAAGACGCAACTCAACACATCTTCGAAGTCTCAGCTGGGCTCGATTCCTTGGTGTTGGGCGAAGGCCAAATCCTTGCTCAAGTCAAACAAGTGGTCAAAGTCGGTCAAGGCGTTTTGGGATTCGGGAGGAACATAAGCGGTCTCTTCAAACACGCAATCACAGTCGGAAAAAGGGTCCGAACAGAAACAAACATAGCATCAGGGGCAGTTTCCGTGAGCTCCGCCGCGGTAGAATTAGCCCTAATGAAGCTTCCGGAAAGTTCCCACTCCACCGCCAGAATGCTAGTCATCGGAGCTGGCAAAATGGGGAAGCTGGTGATCAAGCACTTGGCGGCAAAAGGCTGCACAAAGATGGTGGTGGTGAACCGAACTGAAGAAAGAGTTTCCGCTATACGTGAGGATATAAAAGACGTTGAGATAATCTACAAGCCCCTAACCGAAATGGAAAACTGCTCGGCCGAAGCTGATGTCATCTTCACAAGCACTGCATCGGAAATCCCTCTCTTTCTAAAAGAGCACGTTGTAGACCTACCGCCCGTAGGCCCCACTGTGGGTGGTGTGAGACTTTTTGTGGATATATCTGTTCCAAGAAATGTAGGTTCCTGTGTGAACGAGCTCGAGAATGCACGTGTGTACAACGTGGACGATCTTAAAGAAGTCGTGGCTGCTAACAAAGAAGATAGGCTCAGAAAAGCCATGGAAGCTCAGACGATTATCGCAGAGGAATCGAACCAGTTCGAAGCGTGGAGGGATTCGCTCGAGACAGTCCCGACTATCAAGAAACTGAGGGCGTATGCGGAAAGAATAAGAGCTGCTGAGCTGGACAAGTGCTTGTCCAAAATGGGGGAAGATATTCCGAAGAAGACACGAAAGGCTGTGGATGACCTCAGCAGAGGGATTGTGAACAAGCTGCTTCACGGTCCGATGCAGCACTTGAGGTGCGATGGAAGTGATAGTCGGACTTTAAGCGAGACCCTCGAGAACATGCACGCACTTAACAGAATGTTCAGTCTAGAAACTGAGATATCCGTGTTGGAACAAAAGATTCGAGCTAAGGTGGAGCAAACACAAACGTGAGTAAGGTTATATTCGTAGCTTTACTGGGTGTTTTTTGGATCCCGTTTCTTGGCGAAGCCCTCCATTGTGAATAAGCGGAGAAGTCCTTTGATTTGTGCTTTTTCTTGTGGTGGTGATTTTTTTTTTTGGTAGTAGTATATATATATTTATGGGAATTGATTTCTTGAAAATCTTTCCACACAATGATGTGATGTGTTACATTTGTTTGGAAATACTGAATACCTTTTCTAATTGGTCATATTCTTATATTTGTCCATGCATCTGTGTGCATGAATGTATGTCCAGCTTTGTACAATGTACAATATGTACTCTTGTTGTATGTGACTGTAACCTCTCTTGAACAGTATTTATCTTTGTAATAAATTTTAATTTTAATTTTTTTGAACACCTGTAATTCTTCTAGAACTTCATATATGTGAGTGACATAGGTTAGTAGGATAGGAAGGGGAAATTTTTAGGACCATTTACATTGACATGTAGCCTGCATCTTCTGCAGTTCTGGGAAGACAGTTTTTAATACAAGATTATTAAATTCAAGTAATGCAGCAATGTTTGGATGCATCTACAGAAATTAAGTATTTATAATCGTAGTTGGAGGGACCAATCTAGTTCAATAATTATCATAAAAAATAAAAATAAAAATAAAATGGCAATTTTTAAGTTGATTTAATTCTTGTCTGATGGTATAAGATAATATAAAGATGAAAATATGTGAAAAAATAAAGAAACAAAAGAAGATAGGGTCCATGCAACAAATCAAAGTGTACGTCGGCCTAACATAAAAGGGCCTGTCAGAAACAAATGTTTCCTCGGCCCAATAGTCTTTTCTTTTTTAATATTTTCTTTTAATCAATATTTTCCCAGTCAGATTTTTTTATTTTATTAAAAAACAAAGAATAAATTAAAAAGAAAAAGAAAACTAAAATCTAGCGTTTTCAAAGCCGTGCAAATCACTGACTGGTCTGTGAAAAGATTTCTTCATCTGAGCCACTTTCGCCAGCTTCTCAGTCGCTCTCCAAGCTGATGTCGGCGTGAGCGGCTCACCGTTCTCATCAACAAACAACCCCATTTCTCTCTCTTCATTCCTCCGCCCCACCGCCACCTGCAGCTGCTGCTGCTGGTGGTTGTACTGTCTCCTCCACTGCACCTCCGCCATCTCCGCCTCCAAAAACCTGATGCTCTCACCGGCAGACTCCGACCTCGACTGCAGCAACAAGGCTCGAGCCGATGACAACAGCTGCATGGCGCTGGACAGCTCGTTGTGCTCTATTAACCCCCGGGACTCGGCTACGGCTCTGTTACATATAAAAGCATTTCTCAGCCGTTCGATCCTCGGCGATCCTGATCTGACGGTCTGGGGCCTCGGAAGCAGAAGCGTCTGCTCCGGACCGTAGATTAGCTCTTGGGTGGCTGGATCTTTGTAACAGCATTTAATGGATGCAACGTGGTGTGACCCGACCCGCGAAGCTGGAACCCGAATTTCCACGAGTACTTCTTTTTCCTCCTCAGCGTAGAGATCTCCGAACCGGATACAACCCGACCCGAGTACAGATGGGTTTTCGGTACACGAGTAAACGGCCGTTATTTCTGCCGGGTCAGACCCGGATGCAAACCCGAGTTGGATTCTCAAGTCCTGAACAACCACGCTCAGTAACCCGGACACGCATTTGGAAAAGGCATCTTCGGCCGGCTCGCGGCTAAAGCCGGTTGAATGAACCGGTATTTCCACATGGGCGAACCGGGTCTTGTGTGACGATCCGTTCCGTCGTTGGTTGCTGTCGTTGTTGGCCGGAGCGCCGCCGTCGTCCTGGCCGTCGGATAAGAGTATTATGCTCGCGACGGGGTTCCGGTCGCGCCGCTCTTCGAGAACCCTAGTGGCTTCCCTCAGAGCTTCAGCCATGCTGGAGCCTTGGCTGCAGCTAAGCCGGTCAACGATCCGCCGAGCCGAGCGCTGACCCTGAGCCGTCATCCTCGTCAGCGGCAACAGCCTCTTAGGAGCCGCTGAGAAAGCCAGTACGGAGAGACGGTCAGCCGAGCCGAGCGAGGAAACGACCAAACGCATGGCTCGCTTGAGCATCTCCAGCTTGGCACCAGTCATGCTGCCGCTCACATCGAGGACCGTCACCAGGTCAATCGGCGCACGCCGCGGCGCGTCGCGAACGTGGGGCGGCGGCGGCGCCTTCACCTTCAAAACGACGGCGTACGTATCGTGCGTCCGCCCCTGCGAAATCACAGCAGCCTCCGGCGAAAAACACACCTCCACATCCCGTAAATCCCCGCCGAAAGCAGAGAAATCATCGCTAGAAATAGGATTCACAAAAAAACCCTGAAACTCTTCAACCTCCTCCACTCCGCCATTTCTAGCAGCTTCTTCCTTAATAGCAACAAATTTCCCACCAGATTTCGGCGTGACCAACGGCTCATCATCGGCGTAACTTTTCAGCTCAAATTGCTTGGTCAATTTAGGGCTAGAAATAGGGGTGCGTTTGGTTGGCGTACTGCAATTAGAATCAATTCGAACAATTTTTTCTTCTTGCTGTTGCGGATTGAGGTTAGGGTTAGGGTTCTGAGTGTAGATGGAGAGTAAAGGAACATCTTTCCAAACGGTGGTGCAAACAGGGCAGACGAGAGTGGTCTGGTTCCGCACGTGCGAGGCTATGCAGGGGAAGTGGAAAGCGTGCGAGCATTCCGCCGTGTAGATTGCCATTCCTTGCCCTGTTTTCACACTCTGCATACACACTCCGCAGCTATTCTGCACCCACAATAAAGACCACAACTTTTTTGTTAGCATTTATATATTTACATATAAATGGTTATATATATGTATAATGATTCTTACCCTGGATAGGCGGAGAGAGTTCTTGAGGATAGAGAAAGGGGATCTCGGAGAAGATGGATTCGAACCAAGCCGAGTTTTCGGTGTGGTTTTGCATTCCAGTTTTCTCGGGCTAACCAACACATCAATATTACCACTATTTGTTTTGTAGCGCAATCGGGGAGTGGAGGGATTGCTTCCAAACAGCTTCTTATTAGGACTCTGCTGCTTCTCCGCCGCCGTTACCGACGGAGCTGCGGCGGCGGTGTGCTCTCTTCTCTCCCTCGACACAGTACTGCAAAAAGCCCTCCTCCAACCGGTGCCCATTTTCCGGCGAACAAAAAACTTGAAAGAAGAATTGATGGGATCTGTCGAAGATGAAACCAGCCGCCAAAACCAGAGATTTACAGAGCAAGTACAAAAAAAAAAAGATAGAGACAAAGTAGTAATGAATAGATACAGATTCTTGTATTTTTAAGGATACGAGGAACAACAATTAATGAGAGAAACTCGTTATTGTTTCTTTCATTTTCCCTTTCAATACCAAATAAAGGCTTTCTCTTTGCTGCATTTGATTTGAGTGTCTCCCTCGTCTTCTCTCTCTCTCTCTCTCTCTCTCTCATTGTATACAGTCATATCTCGTATATATATATATATATATAGAGAGAGAGAGAGAGAGAGAGATGAAGGAAATGGTGAATAAATAATTAAATATAATATTTTCTTGAATATTAGTTATAAGAAGTAATCAACAGCACTTAAATTAAATGTAACTAGTAATAAAAGGGCAAGCAGCCCCACCCTGTGTTTTTACCCATGGGAGTAAACTTCTTTATTAGTATATTTGCATGAGCCAATTAAATCATGTTCATTCAATTTTTGTCCACAATTAGATGTTCACTTCATCCTTATTAATTGCTACTTGTCAATTTCCTACACTCAAAATTGATTACAGATTAATGTCACTCACTGCTCAAAAGGGCATAAATGAAAACAGAGTTAAATGAAAGATAAGCTTTTTTCTTCATTTCATGCTTCACTTCCATTTTTGTCTTCTGTTATTCCAAATTTAAAAAATAATTGAAAAAATGGAGGGGCAGAATGGTAAATTCAGAGCGAAATTCTTGATGTCAGCGTCCAGCTTGGCAAGATCTAGGTTCCTTAATTACCATATCACTGCGGAAGGTATCTCATTAATTGATCCTTTATTTTATTCGTTCAAATAATATATAAAAAATTGATCCTATATTTTAAAATAATTGTCTCGTGTTTGGTTGATACCTTCACCACCCCAAATAAAAAATTAAGATGATTTTTTTTTTTTTTTTTTTTTTTATACCCAATACATGGTTTATTTGTGAAAATATTTTTTTTTTAAATAAAGAAAAAGAAATAACAGCTTTTATATGCAGTGCCTTTTAACTCTATTTACTGCTGACGTAACCCCAAACACACACACCTACACACACATATATATAATATATATAAATATAATAACCCGATTTTGAAAAGCGTGATATTCTGGAAAACCCTAGTTGTCAAAATTTACAGAAGACTTTTTGTGACATTGGGGATTGTAAAATACTATCAAAACAATCTTTTAACCTAATCATAATCAATATAATAATCAGAGTTAGGCACTTTTAAATTCATTTTCTTACTGCTAATAGTAATTAACTAATAATTGTCGTCCTTAATTAATACACAACTAAGCCTGCCTATTTGCCTATTTTTCCCTAGAGTTAGGCCTCTACTTTCACTGACTTGTTTTGTTTTTGCACGTTTGCTTATCTAATCAACACTATTAATTATTAGTCTCTCCTTTTTTTTTTAATATATATTTTTATTTTTTATTGAGAGTAGAAACTTTGAGTATATTTAAATTTAAAAGAAAATAATCATAATTATGATATAATTTTATAACAAATAGTTCACATTCCCCCAAATGTCATCCATAGGTTTTGACAAACTAGAGTAATAGATGGCCAAATATTGATTCCCTAATATGGACACCATCTAGGAAAATGTGTTTCCGACTAATATTATCGGAGCCAAAATTTTATGTCGGGTGTCGATTGCATTCAATAAATATGCGGATTTTAATAGAGGGACGAACGATAATGCTATTATACATGATTTTTTTTATATTACAATATAAAATAAAACAGACTTGAGAGATGTTGGGGGGCCATGGCCCCCCTTATCCTATGCTGGTTTCATCAGTGTTCGTCGGTACATTATTATAACAATTAAAATCAAATTTTGTAATTATGTAATGAGCTTGAATTGAAAATTGAAATTGTAGGCAAGTTAAATGATTCTCCATCAAGAGCAACATCTTACCATAATGTTTGTAGTAATGGAAATTTCCAAAAGAATGAAATCAATATCACTAGTTAAGATTGACCCCAATAGTTCCTTAATCCAAGACACTTCCCACTAATAGTGGGACAATTTTTGTTGGTCAAACAAATAAATGGTGATTAGATGAACCATATTTAATTTATATCTAACTAAATTTTATTTTTTTGGGAAAATTCCAATTTATGACCAAATAATTTAAAAAAAAATATATGAATTGATGTATAATATGTTTGTGATTTGAACTATCTACATGGCAATGGGCATGGCACGTGCTTATGTTTGAGAAAATATTTGTAGTCATCCTATCATGAGAAAGGGGCCTTATTTTTCATATGGTATGATACCTTTGACCATGTTAGAAAAACATTTTGCATAAAGAACAATAAGAAAAACCCTAGGAGAAAATATAATTGTGATTTTATTCTATGTAACTTGTCATAGAAGCTTCCAAATAAGAAATGCATTCTTGGGGCATTAAATAATCTATATAACTAATTATTTAATTTTGTGTCATGGATATATTGGCTTCACGTTTCTTGGAATTTTATTTGTGCATGCCATGTTCGCATTATAAAGGTTGGAAAAACTTTAATCGTTTAGCTTCGTATATATGGACAATTTGCATTACATTATTGACATTTCATGATTTTAATTGGAATTAGTAGGAGGAAATGATCAATAATTGATAATTATATAGGATATCAGATGCTGCCAGTTATTCTAAGATTAATTAGTGGTAGAAAATACGCGCACTTTAGACTTATGGTGCTGACTTGCACATTCCGAATTTTTTTTACCCATAATTTGATTCATTTTCTAAGAAGATGCATGTGGAGATTATTACATTAAAATTTTGTGAAGAGATATTATCGTGTTATTTGTGAAAATATTAAATTTTTTTTTTTTCTCATAATCTATACGACATCGTAGCGCACCTCATAATTTTAGTATTTTAGTATTATCATTTGAAAATAAGAAACCATTTGCCTTCTATTTTGTATGAATTTTTATTATATTTTCAAATATATTAGAACTTTGCTTACTTTTTTCAAATTATTGAGAAAATAGATTTAAATATATAAATATGGTAAATTGTCCATTAATAGGGGCCATTTGAATGTTTAGATTTTGGAGCTGGGCCAGAATTAATTCAGTTCGGGCCCTGTTTTCCACCATCCGGCCCATCCACATTACTTGTTTCTTTGCTCTTAATTTTGCTTTAACATAAGTCAATTATTTTTTAATATTTATATATGTGAAATATTCATAACAATTGATTCATAGTATTTAAATTGATAAATTGGATATAATGAGGTCCCATTAATTAATTTTATGATAATTTATTTATGGCTCCTAACATATATGAATTATTAGAAAATCATATCTGACTTCTGCTATACATGTGCTTCTAATTTATGGCTATACAATAAGAAAAACATAGCCATTTCTGCAATTTTATTTACAAATAAAAATAAGGAATGAAACGAAAATAATAAATTGCAGGTGTTTTCTCGAAATGATTAGATTCTGAAAGTGGAAAAATAAATCAAAACTAAAAATACTTCAAAAAGACGAAATAATTAATTAATTTTACAATTGAAAGTGCATATGGGAATGTGAGTTTACAACGTGATCAAATCTTGTAGTACTGATTTATAAAGATCCTCCACATATTTATTTATTTTTCACTTGGAAACAATTTTCAGTGATTTTTTATAATAAAAAATGATTAATTTTTGGAATAACAACAAAACTAAAGACATTCCTCTAGTTTTAATTAGTCTTAAACCCCCTGGCATATCAGATGGCCTTGTTGTGCACACCTCAAGTTAGAGATGTGCTCCCACTGCTTATTAACTGCAGACGAGGTTAAATAATCATCCACTAAGTATACATACGCATGGTTGTGCGTACATGTGATTATGTTAATTAGATCTACAACTGACAGTTCTAATTTCTCCTTACAATTATGAATTATCCGGTCACACTTTCGATTGCGAATTAAACTGTTCGATAATTTTTCGTAAATATTTCAATCGATCCGCCACTAATATTACACAAGTTCAAATGATTCAACAAACCTATTAAAACTTAACGAAGTAGAGAAAAAACTCAAATATATATTTTACTATTCTCTTAATTAAATAACGACACAGACTATTTAATTGTAAGGATTAGGCGCCATTAATTAGTGGAATAATTAAGCATAGTTGAAATTAATTAGTAGGTATAGTCACATGGATGATAAGCATATAAAAAGAGAAGGGATTTGGATTGGTGAAGAGAATAATGTTTAATTAAATGAAATATTAAAAAAAGAAATATATAAATATTTATATATATATATATGGTAGTTGAGGTTATTGTGATGTTAATTGCACATGATATCAACTAATAACTGTTGATTAAGAATGGTTCAAACAACCACATACTGTGTACTAATGTAGAAAATGCATGTGCTTGAACCAAATGCCCTTGTTATAATTTATGATCCATTTGTTTTGGTTTTTTGGCGGGTGTGAGGTGGGGCAACAATTACTACTATAACAAGAAAATATATTATATTATTATTTATCATAATATAATTTATTAGTGATATTAATTTTATCATAATAAAATTGATATTCAAAGAAATGAAGCAGTTAATAGATCAAAAATTAGCCGCTCCCAAAGCCTGTAAATATTTAGTTCATGTTTCTAATGATCGAATCCTCGAAAGAAAATAATCCCGATTGGTTGGAAGGGTAATTTAGTCATATATATATAAATATATTTTCCTAAAAAAAATGTTAATAAATATGGTTAATGAAGTGAGAAGAAAGTAGTTGAGTAATTAGTTTTTCTGTTTGGGTGGTTTCAAGCAGGGGATGGGGTTTGTGTGAGTTTTTCCCATCTCCTGCGCTGATTATCTACTACATTTCTTACACAGCCACACCAAACTGTTTTTCTTTTTTTTTAATTAATTAATTAATAAATTATTAAAATTATTATTTTTTACCTCGGAATTTGGGAATCATGTTTTAAATGTTTAATAGTATTAAATCGATCTCAACGAATTGAATGGCCACATCAAAGCTGCCACCAGTACATGATTTTTCATCTCAGGATATGGCCAGCCGTAGCTGTAAGAATATTAATTTCGAGGGGCAAAAAGGTAATTTTAGATTTTCTACATATATAAATGATTTTATTGGGAAAATAATAACCCGGAAAATGGGCCCAAATTTTCCATAACATATGTATCACAGGCCCGGCATCCATGTCAGTCCGGCCCAAGTTAGGATATTGTATTAGGTTTTATTTAGGGTTTATTTTATAAGTTGGGCTTACAACCGAACCACTTCGGAACTGGAGTGGGCCAGGCCCGGCCCTCTATGATTTAAAAAATAAATAAAATATTTATTACTAATTATTTTTTTTCTTCTTCTAATTATATCTTGTAATGTAAATGTCTATAATATGCCACCTTGTTAAGAAATATTATTTATATTTTGTCAATTAGCTTTCTATCAAATTTTGATTCAATTATATTAAACGTTTTCAACCTATAAAACCCTAATTAATCAAAACGAGATTTATGAAACCCTATTTTTTCCGTTCAGAGATTTATTACAATTAGATTACACTTAATCAATACCAACTAATTACTTCGGTCATTTTCACTAAAAAGTGTTGGTTAATTTTGTGCTTATAATTTTATTTGTCAATATGTAATAATAATGTAATACGATGTTAAAATTTGATTCATTTATATATTCTGATAAAACTACTAATATTTTTTTTAAATCAAAGTTGGCGTTGTGGAATGAACATCATGAACAAACACGACCTTTTATTATAGTATGATGATGCTAAAAAGTAGATCACCTGGGGTAGTGTAGAAAATGAGCTGGGAGAGCAAAGCAGATCAGTAGCTTGACAACTTGATGATCCTGAGACACCTGCGATCATAGAACACATGAACTAAGCCGGGGGTTGATCCAGCGGAAACCCCTCCGACGCTCAAGTCAGACGTGCTGATCATAGAAATAGTCCAGAGAATACATATTTTAGTATTGCTCAGTTAATAGGACGTACCTTAATAAAATGAGTAAAACCTCTATTTATATGTCGTTTATTGGGTTGGGTTTGCTTTGTTGGGCCCAAACC
>NW_012193250.1:2704008-2727111 GCF_000504015.1 Erythranthe guttata
AAGTCGAGCTTTATCGGTACAATAGTTACAAAATACACTGAGGGCAAAATTACATTTGACAGCTCTTCTAAGAAACACAAGGATCAAAATGCACTAATAACCTACCCTACTATTTGGACATCAGTCTCCAATCCTCTTCAGTTTCAATATTGGTGCAACCAAAAGATTGCCAACTAGGATACATACATGAATGTAAAGTTACGAAAAAGCCCCTTTCAAACTCTTCTATAACTTTCTCACACACTCTGCTGCATGCTTTCGTGTTGCCCTGTGTTTTCAGCTGACCCTACAGATACATTGTGTGTTCTTGGAGTTTGATTGTTACGACCGTTATTTGGGTGCCGATTTTGGTGGTGGTGGTGGTGATGCTGATGGAACTGCCGGTGGGGGTGGTGGTGCCGCCTTTGGTCGTTTCGGTTAGACTGTACGCCGCTGCTTATGTGCTGCGGCAAAGACTGAGGATTACGGCTTGCCCTCCATCTTAGGTACTCAACAAGCAGTGAGTTGGTGCTTATTGCAATTCCAAATCCCGTGAAAGAAGAAAGCAGCACCGAGAGAATTGCATTCACATTGAGCTGCACATTAATTATTTTTATTCTTTTTGAGCAATCGGACAAATGAAAAATATTTAGGCTCTGATAGGATCGAATAGATGGAGGGGAGAGAAGAGGAAGCATGTCTTACCACGGCGTAGAATATATGTGCGAAAAGGATGACTATCGCAAACTGGAAAGAAGCATAAGCCCATATGTAACTCTTGCTCACTGCCAATCAACACATTTCTTCTCTCAACATTAATCTTTCAAAGGGTATATATTATAACTAGTCAAAAAAAAGAAAGAATAATTTATAATAATTTGAAGACAAAATAAACGGAGGTTGTGGATCATACCCATGGTAGAAGCAATCATGGATGAGAGGAGACCCAAAACACAGGAAAAAGGCAACGATATGGCAAGAGCTCTAGGTCCCATATCCGACACCTATTATAAAGCAAATAACATTTTTAAGAAAAACTTCATTTGTTTTATAAATTAAAACATACGTATAAATAAATGCGAAATACAAGAATGGACTATACCAGAAGCTGCTCGAGAAAGCAGAAATACGCAAGCATGCTGACCATTACAAGAATAGGCACATCCCTCCATACCCTATCAAGAATTGAAATAAACAAAATTATCAAAAAAAAATATTTTTTGATTTGGAGAACAATTAATAATAATTAAATTTTTTTTTTTTAAAACAAAGGAAATTTAAGAACAAATAACTTGCCTGTAACGAGCGACTTCCCTTTGCTGTGGTCCAGCGGGCGGTCTTCGTACAATGTCTGGAGGATTCTGCAACTTCAATAATGTTACCGGAAGATTCCGGACATCCTGCCTACAAACATCACATGTCTTATTACCTTTGATACTAAACCACTTTACAGCACATTCTTTGTGTGCAAGTGCAAGTTCTCCTTTGCAGCTGCACTCCATCTTTAACGTTTCGCCGCCTTCTCCGAGTTCCACAAAACAGATTCTGCAAACAGCTTCTTCTTCCGGAATGTCCTCCCCACCATCATCTAAAATAACAAGAGTATAAATTTTATAATATCGTTTTTCGACTTCGAGCGTGATTTTGACCATTTTTTAGGCTGAATTTGGCAAAACTCAAAACTCGTGATTTGTAGTTTCTTGAGTTAGCTTTTTCAACCAACTCGAATCACCAATATTGGATGTCGTGTGAGAAATATATGCATGAATTATCTAAAATTCTTGGGTTATCTAAATTTAAAAATGTAACTCACTTACGCATAACTTGGTCACCCTACATCCAATCTAGTTGATTCAAGTTGGATTATAAAGGTAACTCAAAAGACTACAGTTTCCGTATTTTGAATTTTGCGAAAATTAGACTACAAAAAAGGTCCAAAAAAAAAACTATTGAAGCAAAATATATATATACCAGTTTCTGTATCGGGAGATATATCTTCGGAACCATTTTCAACTGGTATAGGCCGTTGGTTTATTGATATCACACGTATCAACACTCCAGATGAATCCGTACGCCTTAAGCTTCTCAATTTAACGTTAACTGGGACCGAAAACGAGCGTGTCATATGTTGTTTTATTTCAGTTTGCTGTAACGAAACAATGTTACGTCAGAAAATAAAAATATAAATAAACATAAGAATGCACTTCATCTTTGTAAGTTAGTAATAAATAACAAACTTACGGGGGTTTTACATTGGCGATCAACAAAATTTGCCATCGGTATTACATTTGCAATTGGTGTAACTGGCAAAGAATGCGAAGATTTCAAGAACAAAATTTTGTTCAAGGAAAACGATCTCGAAGTGGATGGCTTGTCAGAGAGGGGCGTTTCTGGTATTATGAGAACCGTTTTTTCAGCTTCGTGAGATAGGTTTTTAGCCCTGAAGCTCTTCTGTGATCTCGATTTTGCTGAACTTGATCTTGGAGGCAATCCTGCTCTGGTAGAATTCGGGCTTGGAATATCTATCTTTGTGAAATCGTACAATGCATTTTCTAAAGATCGAACGGGTATTTCGAGAGACGAGAGATTCGGCTTTCTTGGCTGCTGCATTAAGCTAGCTTCTTCTCTTTCGTATTCCTGAGGGTATTTTCGTCGGAAAGTAAGTTAATTTCGTTCCTTGATTTCTTGGACAATTTCAATCGAAAGTATAAGAACATCAAAACCTCGAAAACTACATGACTAATTGTAAGCAGCAATAAGTGATGATTCCTTACTAACTGTAATTGTTTCGAAAACCAATGATGAAAATAACAACTCAGTTAAAAGATTCAGATTTAAATTGAAGTATTTTCCCCCAATTTTTTTTATTCCAAAAACCTGTAAGAACAAAATTAAGCATTTCTGCAATCCACAAATCCATCAAATTGAAGAATAAATTTATATCAACACACACACACACACACACACACACACACTAAATAAAAGTGGAAAATTGCAAAATTGAAGAACACACACCTCAGCTGACTTGCAAATTGAAAAAGCAAATAAAAAATAAAATAAAATAAAATAAGAGAAATAGAGAGAATTACCAGATTATAGTGTCCATGGTGATTTTCATCATCTTCTTCAGCAGTTTGAGGAATCGTTCCCACGCCATTGTTCTCCGCCATGAGTGCTGCGTAACTGTGCAACCCAACGAGAAAATAAATAAATTAATAAATTAAAAAAAAAAAAAAAAAAAACTTTTCGATTCAATGAAAGAAAAAGCTGCCTTTGAACTCTGAAAAGAAAAAGGAGTCAACAAGGAGTGAAATTGAATCAAAAAAGTTGACGACTTTCAACTTTGGAAGATATGATTGGGAACAAGAAATTACTTATTTTTAATTATTTGATTAATTGTGTAATTAAATAACATGAGAATTTTGTTTGTATAAAATTTAGTGGAATATACCCACCAATCTTTGGTTTGTGCTGCCTGATCGGTGGTCAGGTTAGATTCTTTTTTTAATTGTTTTTATTTAATTATTTTATTTTTCAGACTTTTTTTTGATGGATTTGGAATCGACGGTGGCGATTTCGTTGTGTTTGACAGCTAGAGCCCGATTATGGTATGAGTTTAAAAAAATATTAGTTTTCTTTTTTCTACTAAAGTAAAATTAATGGAAAGTGAAGTTAATGAAGTATTGAAATTTTAAGATCACAAAGTCAAACTCAGACCATTATTTAGTCAACGAGGGAACTCGTATGCTTATGTTTGTGTCTCTTTCAATTGAATTCATTTTTCAATTATTTGTCTCCTTGGATTATTCAATATTGTGAATTAATTGATTTTTTATTTTTCCAATCTTTGGAATATTCAATATATTGAATACATTTCGTGGAAACCGAAGAGGCGTGCGTGGTTCCCAATAATTTCATATGTCGTTACATGTCCAATCAACACTACAATGCTTCTTTACTAAACAAATAAAATAAAATAAAAATATCCAAATTAACTTTTGTAAATTGAAATTATAAGATTTGTAGAAATTTTTGATGATATAAATTTTATAAAAATATAATTTGGGATCTGGTCATTGAGATGAACACTCGATAAAATATACCATATGAATTTTAAAGATTCATGTAATTAGGACCGGCAATTAAGTCGGATCTACTCAAAGCCTGATAACTCAGACTGATTTTATTTGAGCATAGTCCAATTAATTATGTATATCAGTATATGCAGTTCAACGATTAATAATCACTCAGTATATTTTATTTGGTGTAATCCAGTGAGTTCAACCCGTCAAAGTTATTGGGCCCTTTAATTTTGGGCTTTAATTTCGTCAAAGTTGGGTTAGTGTCCAATCAATCAACATTCATTTACCAAACTATTACAAAGAAAAAAATTAAAAGAAAAGCTCATTCGGCTGTCGCCTGTAACTTATTCTGTTAGTCAAATAAATAATCAAATGGTGGGACATAAAAAGAATTTTGTATGTACCAATTGTCAATGTAGGGATGATTGGAATCTCCATCTTGACCCAAAATAATAAAAATTAATAAATAAAAAAGAAAAATAATAATGACAAAAAAAAAAAAAAAAATAGAAAACTCCATCATCGGATATGGGACGAAACTACCAACGTATACGTTCAATTGATTCCACGGGAACAACTGGCACTTTACCTACAACGTTGCTTAATTAATTTTTAATCCACACTTATTGTCAATTTTATTTTATTTTATTTATGTATGTATGAATAAATAATACATAATTGTTGATGATACATCCAACCTTCCAATTTTGGTAATATACACTGTAAAATCTCGACGTACGGAATCCATTTCGAATTTACTACATAATTCGTTTATTCCCAAAATTATTTCACACTATTAATTAACTAATTAATTAATAATTCATATAAATACTCACCCACTTCAGTAAATGCTTCCCCCCAAATAATTCCTCGAAAACTGGAACAATGGAAGTAGAAACCCCACCACCCCCAAAACCTTCCAAAAACGACGACGTCCAACGCACCGCCGCCGGCGACGAAGCCGCCGGCGACGAGATTTCGCCGATAGAACAAGTCCGGCTAACCGTACCCGTAACCGACGACCCGAACCTACCCGTATGGACGTTCCGGATGTGGATTCTGGGTCTCATCTCCTGCGTCACACTATCCTTCCTCAACCAGTTCCTATCCTACCGCAGGGAGCCACTCATCATCACTCAGATCACAGTCATCGTCGCCAGTCTCCCAATCGGACGGTTCATGGCCGCCGTACTCCCCACCACAATATGGACGGTCCGGATCCCCGGGTTCGGGCCCCAGCAATTCTCGCTCAACCCCGGCCCGTTTAATATCAAGGAGCATGTGCTTATTTCCATTTTCGCTAACGCTGGCAGCGCTTTCGGCAACGGCCCTGCTTACGCCGTTATGATTGTCGATATTATTATTGCTTTTTATCGGAGGAAAATTTCCTTTCTCGCTGGATGGCTGCTCATAATCACCACTCAGGTATATATATACACAATATAATGTATCTATTGTTGAAGGATTTCTTATACTAATTTTGTTGTACTTTGGTGAGTTTTTGATAATTGCTATACAGTATGCTATTGCTACCGTTTGAGTAATTTTTGAATATTTAGAATTAATAATTTCCGTTTATTCCTACCATAGTATATTTTTCAAATCTGACTGATCAACGATTAAGATAATGAGATTAATGTATAATGAATTAATGATTTACTAATACACCTTTTGAAAGATAATGAATAAATTCCCATATTTAATTTTCCATTATTTCGAATCTGGTCACGAAATTTTGCTGCGCGCTATTCTAGATCCCCTTCACTGATTAGTCTAAACCAAAATCGAAATATTATTTAATTAGCTACAAAATGTGCCAAATACAACGAAGAAAAGGTTTTAAAAAAATTATATATATATATATATATATATATATATATATATGCTAACATGAACATGAGGTTTGATGAGCAGGTTATGGGGTATGGTTGGGCGGGGCTAGGGGTGGAAATCGGATGGATCGGATCGGATACGGGGCTTTCGGAAAATTTCCGATTTTTTTCGGAACCGTAATACCGATTCCGATTCCGATTCCGATTTTTTCGGAATTCAAGAACAGAATCCGATTCCGATTTTTTCGGAAATTTCGGAAAATCGGATTTTTTCAGAATCTTTCATTTTCGATTTTTTTTTCAAAAATTTTGCAAATTTCTTGAACAAACAACAAAAATAACACAGACAAACCCACAAAAAATACACAAACAATTTTTTCGGATTTTTTCACAGATCTCAACATTTTCATTAATCTGACAATCACCAATGAAAACATCTCATATGTTAAAATTTTACCACAGATTTGCTGAGGTCTTGTGGTCGATCGAAATAAACGAGAAATGTCCTATAAGGTTCTCAAGTAAAAATAATGATCGATTACAACTGCACCAAGAGCAGATGGCGGCTTCACAAGGAGAGGCGGAGCTGCTGTGCGACGGCAACTTGACAAAGAGAAGCTGAGCGGCGGCCACTTGACAAGAAGAAGCAGAGCGGCGGATAAAAAGTAAGAGAGGAAGAGAAGCAATCTTGAAGCTGCGCTGTTATGAAAAAGGGAAAATGAAAAATTAGGTTAATGAGATTAGGGTTACTTATATAATAGGCCAAAATTAAATGGGCCAAAATTAAATGGGTCAAAATGTTAATATATTGAAATAAAATTATGGCCCAGTCCTTATACTAGCCTTATACTGTATGTAATATACATAAACGAATTTTTAAATACATAAAAAAATCGGAAATTTTCGGAAATAATCGGAAATAATCGGAATTATTTTTGGATCGGAATTCGGAAATTCCGAAAATTTTATATTAATTTCCGATTCCGATCCGATTTTTTTCGGAATTTTCGGAAATCGGAATTTCGGAAATCGGATTACGAAAAATCATTCCAAAATCGGAAATATTCGGATCGGAATCGGCGGAAATCGGAAATCTCGTTCCGATTTCCACCCCTAGGCGGGGCTGACAAGGAAATACGTAGTTGAGCCAGCACACATGTGGTGGCCTAGTAATCTTGTCCTCATTTCACTCTTCAGGTAACTAATTTCCAACCGTGTTTGGAGATTATTATGATTAGGCTTGATAGACAATATAATCAATCTCGTGATTGAATAAAACAGGTTCTGGAAATATTGTCCATAATAATGGATGAATTGTACTACTTCTCAACTCTGGTTTTCCTTTCTCTCTCAACAGAGCACTACACGAAAAGGAGGACAAAGATGACATCATCCTCCTTGAAAACGGGGCCCACGATAGCACCAACAAGAAGCCACAAATGTCTCGTTCGAAATTCTTCATAATCGCACTAACATGCAGCTTCCTGTGGGCAATATTCCCAGGCTACTTATTCCAAACCCTCCAGAGCATTTCATGGATATGCTGGATATTCCCCCACTCCGTCACCGCCCACCAAATCGGGTCGGGACTAAACGGGCTCGGAGTCGGAGCGTTCACACTCGATTGGTCCGTTGTGGCTTCCTTCTTATTCAGCCCTCTTATATCTCCCTTTTTCGCTATCGCCAATATTTTCGTCGGATATTTCACAATAATGTATGTTGTGATACCGATTTCGTATTGGGGTTTCAACGTCTACCACGCCTAAGACTTCCCGATATTTTCCGAAGACATTTTCACAGCAAACGGGCAGTTGTATGATGTGGAAGCGATTGTTAATAGCAACTTTCATTTCGATTTGGATCAGTATAATAAGCAGGGGAGGATTCACTTGAGCACGTTCTTTACTCTCACTTACGGATTCGGATTCGCCACCATTGCTTCTACTATCACACATGTTGCTTTGTTCTACGGAAGGTCCGTTTCTTTAAGTCTCTTATTTCTTCCTTTTTTTCTTCAAGTGTTATGAATTTTTTTATGAATTTTGTAGAGAGATATACGAACGTTTCCGGGCTTCGTCGAAGGGGAAACAAGATATTCACACAAAACTAATGAAGAATTACAGAGATATACCTTCGTGGTGGTTTTACGTTCTTCTAGCAGTGACGGTGATGGTTTCGCTTTCTCTCTGCATATTCTTGAAAAAAGAGGTTCAAATGCCGGTTTGGGCTCTTCTGCTTGCTGCGTTTATCGCCTTCGTATTTACTCTTCCAATCAGCATCATCACTGCAACCACAAATCAGGTAAACGATGATTTCGACTGATTTTTAATGGTAAAGAATTTGACGATTATTATTATTTTTTCAATTATCTAACGTATTTTTCGCAGACTCCGGGGTTGAATATCATAACAGAGTATTTTATGGGACTCGTATACCCTGGAAGGCCGATTGCAAACGTGTGCTTTAAGGTTTATGGATACATGAGCATGACTCAGGCAGTGGCTTTTCTCAGTGATTTCAAGCTTGGTCATTACATGAAGATTCCTCCTAGATCCATGTTCCTAGTCCAGGTATATTCCCTTGAATATTCTTTCTTGATCGATATACGTTATAATCAATCACGAATTTAGAATACAATAATAGATATAGCACAGCAATTTTACGTGTTCTGCATGGAAATCGGATCGGAATTAACACTTTAAGGAAATATTTCAATTTTTGCCAAGAGTGAAAAAACTAATTCCAAGTCTGTTCCTTAAAAAAACCGGACGAAAATAATTTGTTCCAAAATCGATTTATTTATATTAGAATAGGCCGGATTCGAAAATAATAGGCTGGATCGAAAAATTCCAATTTTTAGGTCATCTAAATATAAAATATAATGCATGATAATATTGATATTATTAGTGTAATTTTTTTCGCAAATTTCGGAAATTAAAATCGGAAATCGGAATTCATATATAATCCATTTCCGATCCAAAAAATTTCATTGGGAACCGAATTCATAATTCCCGGGTTCCAAAATCAGAAAAAACTTTGAATCGAAATTGGTGGAAATCAGAAATGCCATTGTCAATTTTCGCCCATTTAATTTCATTACATATTTATATTTTCAGTTCGTCGGAACTATGATAGCTGGAACAGTAAACATGGCGGTAGCATGGTGGCTGCTACACTCAATCGACAACATCTGCCACCCAGAGAAATTCTCAAACAGTCCATGGACATGCACAAACGACCACGTATTCTACGACGCATCCGTAATATGGGGTCTCGTCAGCCCAAAGAGAATCTTCGGCACAGAAGGAAACTACTCCGCCCTAAACTGGTTCTTCCTCGCCGGACTACTGGGCCCCGTTCTCGTGTGGGGCCTACACAAGGCGTACCCAAAGTACACGTGGATCCCGCTCATTAATCTCCCCGTGCTTCTCGGAGCAACCGCCGCAATGCCGCCGGCGACTTCGCTGAACTTCAATGCGTGGATTCTGGTGGGCACGGTTTTCAACTTCTTCGTGTTTAGGTATAGGAAGAAGTGGTGGCAGAGGTATAACTACATTCTGTCGGCGGCGTTGGATGCCGGCGTGGCTTTTATGACGGTGCTGCTGTATTTCACGGTGGGGATTACTAATAAGCAGATATCGTGGTGGGGCAATAACGACTTTGAGCATTGTGATTATGCGACTTGTCCCACTGCTAAGGGTATTTCGGTCGATAAGTGCCCTGTTTTTTAATTAGTCTCATTTGTTTGCTGCTTTTTTTTTTTTTTTTTTAATTTATAAATATAATGAATATGTAATTGCATGAACTCGAGAGAGAATATAAAAAATCTCAAAGCACGTGAAAAAAAAATCAAAAAATCGCTAGAGAATTAATTAATTAATTAATTAATTAGGCAAATATAACTTGTAAGTTTAATTTAATTATGGGCTGTGCTGGATGGAGGCCTACAAATAAATTAAAGGAAATCCACAAATAACTTAAATTAATTGTATTGGGCTTGTGCTTGGAATTGAGTCCATATCCTATTTATGAGCTTGAACCCATAATTTTTTTAGCCCAAATGAATTAATAAGACAACTCAATATTTCAAAAAATATTAATAAATTACACGAAATATAATATTATACGAATTTTTTTAGCTGAATATGTAAGCATGTAAGTACTAAACTACTACCTCAAATGACTCAAAAATTAAAAATTAACGATAACTATATAATATATAGTTATAAAAAGTGCAAGTCCATTGACACGTTTGTTTGGCAGGTAGGAGACCATTTTGAGTAATTTCCCAATGTTATTTAACTACATAAATTATTTATTTATATGGAAATTCAAGGTGGGAAAAGACGCTACGTGGCCGATTTTCCTTCAAACAATCTGTTAGCTTGCCGATTTAATATAATCTTAACAATTAGCACTAATTACCGGTGGAGTTTTATTTCACATTGTGCCCCTCAATTATATGTTTGGTGTCATTTTCACCCCAATCCAAGAAAATACATATACTATATAGTATATACTCTATATTTTTTGTAACTATGACCTTTTTCCATACACTACTTGATAAAAAACGTTGGAGTTAAAATACTGAAACTGTAAATTAAAAGTTCAAACTAGGGATGAAGATTCGAGATCATTCAAGTTTTATCGATTTTAATTCGAAAATCTCCAACTCTCGAACAATTTTTTTATTTCAATTTCTAGAATTGTGATTTTTCTGTTTTTTATTATGTCGGGATTTGAATATGTGATTTATAGTTTGCCAATTTATTGTTTGTGTTTTCTTTCACATGTGAAAATTCTTCAATTAGAGGACCAAAGTGTAAGAACTGAAAAAGGAAGGGGACAAAGTATATATTTTTCATAACTTGAAGGAGCAAATTGAAATATACCCCTAAAATGTAACATACCTCACAATTCACATGTAGAAAACCTTATCCTGTACGTATCTTCCCCCTCTGCCGGTGATATTTTTTCTTCGTCTCCCCGTCTACATCAAAGTTCCATGTCTGTGTTAGGTTAGGTGTACAATTCTCTCTCTTCCTCCATTGAGAAGCACACATAATCACGCATTTAAACACTCTCTAGTTTCTCTCTCTTCGCAATAGATTTTATCTCACTTCAGCTGCGTCTTCATCGCGCAGACGTGTGGCGACAGCGTGCTAGGGTTTGCGATTGCTTCGTTCCCGTGTTTCTCGGAAGAACAGTTGATGGACGATCTGAGCTGCTTTTTTCAGCTTGTACATTTGGATCGGCTCATATTTCCGGTACTGTTCTCTCGTACGGCTGTTTTTGTTTTTGATTTTTTTATATATTGTTTTCTTATTATTTGATTTTTGTTATTGTCTACTTTTTCTCTGGCGATATTTCTACTTCTGTGCTTTATGAGATTTTTCATTTGGTAGATTTTCGGAAGAAGTGATGATCGGACCTGGTTCAGATGTCTAATTCTTTCATATATTGAATTGTTTTTTAAAGCAGATTAAAGAGGAATACATTATTCAGATACGCACCGCCGGAGTATGTTACTGCTAGAAGAGGATCTTTCTCTGGTATTGTTATTACTTCTATTTCGCTTGCGGTTCAATTTCTACTAGTTCCTTATGCTTTTTGGTGGTTTTATAGTTGTTTAGAATTAGAAATTGAAACATGAAACCTTTTACTTTTATGAGGATCCTATCTCTCTCATGTGTGTTATTTGATAGATTTGTATGGTTCAGCGTCCACATAGTTAGTCCTTGGGTTTTATTTACATTTTACAATTTACATTATAGGTGCAGACATGTGTATATTTGCTTCTAAATTATCCATGTTTTCATTCTTCAGCTGTACAGTTGGAATGCATCTATAATTTGAAATATGAATTGAAATTAACGAATTAAAAAGAGGATCCCAAATATCTCTGACATGTTTTAGCTTTGCTGCATATCATTTTATTCATATCAAGGCTTGCACATATGTCTATATGTTTTACTATTATGCCAAACTTCTGTAGTTGAACATTTGTGAATGGAACACTTGAACACACCACGTCATTCTCATTAATCCACTACCACACTCGGAAGTTCTTAAAGTTGATGTAGCAGGATAAATTTTAATTTAGTTTCCTATATATATATTTTGTTTTTCTTCAAAATGGTTTTGTAAATAGCCATTACATGCTACCCGTGTGGGGAAATATTTGGTGTGTGTGTGTCTTGTGTAGATCCAACACAAAATATATGGCACTTAATATAATACAGTTTCAAATTGTACGATCTACCTATCTCGAGTTTAACCTTTAACTTTGATTGTTTATGTTGAGATTGTGTCTTGAAATTGATTTTTTTTACACACGTCCTTAGTTGATTGGCTTTGGATGCATTTCTCTTATTTGATTTATTGAACTGGATTTAGTTTCTTAGTTTTTCATTTTAATGTTAAAATTGTCTTGAAATTGAAAAATACGCTTGTTGTTGGACTTGGACGCTTGTCTAATATTTGAGTTATTGGATATAAAGTTATGTATTCTTTTTCAACCATCATTTCCTTCGAGCAACATCATATTTATTTATTATAATCTCTGTTTTCATGTCATACTCTTGTCGCGTTTAACTTCATTGCTTGATGGCTGTGTATCCAAGTTTGTGAAACATTTTCTTCAAGTGGATCCAAGTACTGATAGCACAATATATAGTTTAACTTGTGCTTCATACTTGATCACCTCGAAGAATAATATAATATCACTAGTAGATCTTCTATTAGAAAATGATCTAACATAACGGGCATCAATACAAATATAAATATAAAGGCTGTTGAGTAGCATATGCAACGAGAGACGCTGTACAATAGAAATTTAGAATTTTAATAATTGTGAAAGTAATTGCATAGCATGCAATAAAAAAGTAAAACAAGCTATCTATCTTGTTGCTAACTTGCTATTTATGGTTTATGAGAGCAATAACTTTTGTTTCTCTCCACCTGTTGAGAAATTTAGGTCAATCAGTCTGCAACTTTGCAGCTTCACTTAATTGTTTGAACGGTTCAGAATGCTTTGGAAACCCCTTTGATGGTGACAGATTAATGTAAACAATACATAGTCGACGCCGAGATAAGAGAATAATCAAGAACTTGATGCATAATTAGAAGAGAAAATTGGATACAACCTAGTGCAAATTGCAAAGAAGGTATTTAAACTAGGTTAAAGGTTTCAAGAAAAAGACAAAACTGCCCTTACTATGCAAAATATAAAATAACATCTAATAGATGGATCCAGTACACTTTAATTCCATGTATACCTTGTTCATAGCCAGCTTGCTCACCGAACTATCAAATTGCTCGTATACTTGGTGCTTGTTTACATGGAAGTCTAGGAATGACAATGAACAATGATTATGATCTAAATTCAACAGTATTTCTAAGAGTGTGAAAATGAGCAGGTTTTCTGACCCTTTTTTTTTCTTTTTTTTTCCCTTCGACATTGAACAGATAATGCAATTAGAGCAACTGTCATTGTGCGTTGGATGGCCTAAAAGTGATTTTTCATCTACATGACCCTTAGATGTTTCAGCCATAGCTATTGCCCCGATTTCAGATTCTAATGCAAACTATTCTTGGTAATGAAGATGTTTTGAGCTCCATTTTCTTCTCATGTTCACTTGTAGCCTAGACTAACTTGGTGTAGTATATGTGCCTGTTTGAGTTGCTGAAAAGATAATGAGTTTTTATTCACTTAAATACTGGAGTTCACTCTCCTTTTAGAAATATCTAAACCATCTATATCCTTTGGTATTTCTTTTGTTCTCAAGTTCAAACAATAGAAAATATTTAGAATTAGAACGAGTCAGCAAATACATTTATTATGTCGGTATTTGCCTTCTAGCTTGTGTGTGAAACTTTTGGGCCTGGGAAATTGTTGTTAAGAAGATTATTCTTTGGTCAACTAGGGGTTCCAACTGCTCAAGTAGCCTGCGTATAGGCTGGGAACATTTGAATGGTTTAGCATATTTTCACTGTTTTAAAAGTGTAAAAAAAGAATAATTCATCTTAGAGTTTCAAATAATAAAGAAATCTAAGACTCTGTTTGGAAATAAAAACGAGCAGGCAGTGAAATTCCTCCAGCCATCTTATATTCATCTTCTTGTCGATTAATTAGAATTCATTTACTAAATACCAATATCTTAGATATTTTTCCTATATAAAGAATGGGAAGATTGTTATGTCTGTTGATTACTTACATTGTTTTATAGTTGAGTGATAACTGGTCCAATATTTGCTCACAGGAAGTTGAATGACCAGCTGAATAACACAGTCAAGTAACAGTATCATGGCAGTAGAATATATCATGTAATACGTTTGCCATGGAAGCTGACAAGGTAATCTGCAACTGAGACCAAATTGTCTTTGCATATAAGTGCAATCCATATGTTTTGTCCATTTTCATGCAGTGTTAATCATGGGTCAACTTTTTATTTTTCCTGTCTTCTTGCACTGAAGTTTCTTGTATGAACTAGTGACTTTGTTTCCGATTTTAGTTTTAACTCGCCATTTTCCGTCTCTGGTCTTAGTATGAAAAATAAATATCACCGTATCAGTCATGAAACTGGAAACTGAATTGTTTTGTCCTCAGACTAATTTTCCTTATTAAGTAGACTTAATTTGTTGTTTTCAATGCTTAAATGGCTTAGAAATTAGAAAACTGGACTCAAATGTTTAAATGGTATGGTTTACCCGGAGCAAAGGTTTTGTTTATATTTTCTAGTGAAAACGGTTTAGTGGTTGGGATTACCAGGGTTTTTGTTCTCTTCCCAATGTATTAGCTTTTCGTACCAAAAGTTCTGAGTTCAGTGTATTGGTTACTTGAGACTGCTGAGTACATAACATGTTTCGAGTTCTTATACAATGAATCTGACATGTTTCTAGTCTTCTGCAACCCTGTCAAGCTAGGAACTCTAATTGCGCATGTCTTGTGAAACTGTATATTTTCAATATCACTTTCATTCGCATTTTGAATCTGGATATTCACTTAGTCTGTGTAATGTGCACATTTTATTCTAATAAAACCTTCTAAGCTTCAGATTGTACATTCGAAAGTAACTATAAGCTCAAACAATAATGGACAAGTAGTTTGCAACACATTTCTGTATTTCTTCACATCAAGACTTTGTAGGTTCAATATCAAGACTTTACAGACAGACTTCTGAAGTTCAATATTTGTGACAAACATCCAACAATTTTTTTCTTACACATACATAATAACATTTGGTTCTCTCTCCTCTTCCAACAATGGTTACAGAAGAATGTAACTATTGGTCCTTTTCATCAGTAGATATAAGTTTGCATCCTTGAGGAGTATGAATATCTCAGCTATTGCAGCTGTAATCTGCTGCAATTTTCCATCAACTTAAGTATTAAATGGTTATTGTAGTTGATACAATTTTTCATAACTATTTGAACTTGCGGGAGTTAATATTTACCCAATTGTAGTTCCTGGTGGTGTCTCATGATTCTCTTGCTGTGGCTGGCAAAGCTGGAGACAGAAAGGTTCGTGTGGATCCTCTCTGATGCTTAATCTGTTATTAATAAATGAATTACTGTCTTCTCTAGTTGCATTCCTTCTCCCGTAAACCTGAATTGTACGCATCTCACTGAGATTATTATTAAAGAATCTAGTACTTCTACTATGCACTGACTTCAAATAAATACTCGAGCTTAAAAGAATTGTTTCAAACTCATATTTAAAGCTCACAACACTACTTTCGTGTACAAATTGGGCTTACCTTCTGATATAGTTCCAAATTTTCTTGGTGGATCAGGTTCCCCTGCAACAAAATCAGGAAAATTAGCTACTTGAGGGATCTGTCGTAAAAGTGTAAAGCAGGATTCGTAATGCATGTAAGTATCCTGACTCAACCTGTCGATTCAATTCCTGAATCTCATCAATAAGGATGTGGTCCTACAACGAGTTGGAAATGGTGTTAACATATGATTCCAACATGTATGATTTTAGAGATTTATTCGTGAATCATATAAAAGTTTCAAACCTTTCTCATACGGACACCCTTGAGACCAATTTCCAGCTGCTTCTCTAAGTTCTGCAGGTCTTTAACATTCAATCCAGAAAGATCTTCACCCATTAAATGCCTGCAATTTAGGTAATTCTTAGATATATTCTGTAAATTTGGGTTTTGGCCCTTTCGATTTTTTATTTTTTCCATATTCCCCCAATTTTTTTAACTACCCATCGTTATATTATTTCAAAAAAACAACTCGCCCCTCCTATACCTGCCCCTAAATTACACCTATTTTCAATAATGTTTTAGCATGTTGGATGAATTTGGGGTTAGGAATTTCAGATATGTATAACTAAGTTACTGCACAAAAATGGATAAATTTTAGACTGTCACCAAGTTTCAAACTATTTTTCAATTATTAAATCCACCTAAAATTGAAATTGTTTTGAAACGCACAACTCTGAATCCTTTCATAAATCCAGATTATTCAATCACGGGCAACTATTTGAGACGTAGCATAGAACATTCTTTAGTTGTTTATTATGATGGGCATGCATTAACATGACCCTACCACAGCCCTCCCAATCTCCCCTGCCCCACCAAACACACACACACACACACACACACACAAAAAAAAAAAAAAAGAAGGATTTCTATTTGTTACTTCATGCAAAGATGTAGTCAACTTTGTGCAATGTTCAAAGTCTGATTGTTTATTTATAGTTCATATTTCCAAATGCACACAAATAATTTTCGTAATACAAGAGAAAGAGAGTCATTTACCGATGGTTCGCTTGCAAGTTCTGTAATTGTTGCCTCAGATTAGCAGCTTCACTTTGCCAATACTGTGAAGTACAGTAACAATATTTGTTATTCACTCACATTTTGTAGTCTATTGTATAGATAGTTCAAAGCAGCAATTCCTACTGCTAACCAATAAAAGTAATACATATTTATCAATTTCCAGACGGATATAAACACACTATCAGGCAATGAGTTTCGGACGATGATTTGTTGAAGATGGAATATATTACGTCATTTTCAGTTCAAACTTGGCAGACAATAAGTAAGTATTCGTCTTCAATCTAACTCTGTTTTCAAATGGTTTATTTTAATGTAATTGAAGAGAGAACAATTGGGGAATTATGTGGTTTAGCCATTTAGCCTTGGCCTACATTTACTGCCAAAGTGTCCAAAAGCAGACTTCCGTTTCACTTTAACCATTTGCATTATAATTACCATCTATACATGCTGGTGAAGTACGACGAGAAGAATTAATAATGGGAAGGATCACAAAATCAAGAAATGTCCTAATTTACTTTCCTTGATTTCAGCTAGTGATCAATGTTCTTCATACTCGTCTGAAAGCTAAAAAATGCTGCTTCCTTGTGATGAAAAAATTCATCATAGGATATGTGAGCATAATGAGATAAAGTAATTACTGAACTTGGTAATGAAGATTACCTTGACTTCGGAAATCGGATTTGCCAATGGGTGAGGTTCCTCTTTTACTTTGTTGTATCGTTCGATGACTGACCTCATACTGTGAGAAAAAATACAGCAAAAATGTCAGTTTATTGGTGGTTGGTTCTGCATCTCAGAATGTGATGAATTGCTTAGGTAGCTCGTGTAATATAATATTTATCTGCGTCTATCGCACTTAGCCAGTTCAGCACCCAACCCGATTCATTGACTAAACCGACTGACACAGTTGACTCATCCATCTGAAATCCAACATCCAATATTGGAGCTGGGGAAATAGCTTGAAAAGTACGTCTTAGCATATTGTTTGATGGACAACACACGCACTAAGATAGACAAAAAGAATACATCATAGGGAAAGATGCTACTGGAAGTCGTTTTTGAGCACGTATGAACTTCACTCGAACTCGTGGAAGAATATTATTAGTTATTTTTGTTATGGTTTTGAAAACAAATCATTGAATTTAGTTTAAAAGACATCCTTTTATAGGATAATGCACACCCAATAAAGAAGACTTTAATTCAATTACATGTGATGTGATAATAACTCTCCTGATTCAAATTTGTATTTCTCAATTCTGTTACAGCATGATAAAGATCAACAAAATAACTTGTTCTGTGATTTCACGGGTTTTAATTTTTTGATAAACATATTTTTCCATCAAGAACTAAGGGTGACGAATACATGATAGTTAATATATGCGTACTTCACTTTATCGAATAAGATTTTAATTAACAACGGAAACGTCTCTGTCAATGTTTTCAGTTTTCAGTTTTATAGTACATTTAGATGGATCATGAAAAATATGGTTGTATCTCGATTTTTGATAATTCATTTGAAGGAAAATGTTCGAAAATTGGATTCGGCTGACTTTATCATTGCCGATGATTTATAGATTTTCATTTAAAACAAACGAAAAATATCGTTGCAGGCATAAAAATCCAGTGGGAACGGAACAAAGACAATTAGATGCGGATTTCAAGCATGCTATCAGATTGATACGTAGTGTTCCATTTGCATGCATGGTGCAATGATAAAACTGAAGGGAGTTTAATAAGACGTGAATCTACAGTAGTTCTTCAAAAATAGAATTTATCATGAAAAATTAAGGAACAACCTGAACCCAACATTTTTCTCCTTGTATCATTTCTGAAGTAAAATGTTTAACTTAGCTTTACAATCTAAAAAAAACGAACATTCGTTGTCGAAAATTCAGATGTCGTTTAGTGATTTTTGTGTCCCCATAATTGTATAATAATCAATAAATACTAAAAGTTATCTAAAAGCGATCATGAGCTAGCTACTTAACCGTAGTTGCGAGTTCGAGCTTGAGCTGAATAAAAAAAAAAGTCGTTAATTAAGCTATGGTTAGAGCTTGAACTCGTAAACACTTACTTGAGTTCGAGCTTGGGCCTGAGCTAAATAACTCTATAATTAGTCATGGAGGCATTCTATCATAAGTGCAAACTAGGGTTTCTTATGGAGATATATAATATGAACAATTTGTTGGATGGAGACAAGCGTGAAGAAGGGATATTTATAAATCCAAGTAAAAGATACATTACTAATTTTCTATCAAGTTCAATAATAAAATTGACAGTACTTTTTTCTTTTCTTTTTTTGTAAACAGTGTTACCTACAAACAAGAAATATGTTTATTTGTTTTTTTTCCTCGAATATCTTCATCTTCAAGAACCAAGATAAAACAAAACAAAAAAGTTTCATGATAGCTAGATAACTGTATATATAGTTAAAATAAAATAAATAAATTAAATGATGAATTTTGTTGCAAATTATGAGAATCACCAATCTCTACACATTGTGTTCTTCATTTCTTTCACATGTACATATTTCAGCAGCAAAACAATCAACCTTTGAGTGGTGACAAATAAAATTGAAGGGAAACAAAAAAAAAAAAAGGGTGTGGGAAAAGAGACCTGGTATTAGCAAAATCGTAGAGCCTGCCGGTGCTGGAGAAGATGATCAAACCAACATCCGCGTCGCAGAGGATAGCTAGCTCCTTGGCCTTCTTCAACAAACCACTCCTCCTCTTCGAGAACGTCACCTGACGGCTCGTCGAATTGTCGATCCTCCTTATTACTATTTTCCCTCTCCCCATTTTTTCTCTCTCTATACTATATATGGATCCACCGATCGATCTCCCCGCTCACCTCCTATATTTATTAACCACACATGTGTATATATACACCAAATTACATATCTATATATGTATGTATTATGATTTCCAATGAACAAACTGATACGCGGAGAGAGAGAGAGAGAGAGACTTACTTGGGAGTGGAGATTCGTATGTATGTGTAATGTATCAACTGGTTTTCGAGAAGCAAATTAAATTGGGGAGCGATTCCGATTCCGATTCCGATTTCGATTTCACATCGTCGATCGGCTGCTGTTTATGGAGAGAGTGTTGTGTGAAAAAGTAGGGCGAAACCGGCTCTGGTGGAGGAAACCGGAGCTGGTTTCGTCTAAGGTGTATACGTGGACCAATGGGAGAGCGAGAACCTTCCCCCACAATCTAGACCGTTTCGATCGCCGACGCGTGGACCGCCCTCCCAGTGGGGACGGACTTCCCATTTCTTGGTACTAGTTTCCAATTATTGGACTCTTTTGCCCTTCCGGAGAGACTTGGAAATTATCATTTTCTCTTTTTTTTTTTATTCCAAAATAAATAAATAAAAAATAGTAGTATTTATTTATTTTTTTCTCATCCTCTCACCATAACAGCAAATGTGACTTGTAAATTATAAAAAATATGTTCCTTCTCCGAAAACTGCATTATATGATTGGGGTCAGTTCGGCACGTATGGGCCAAACGCGCTATACCCGAGATCATTAAGTCGATGTCTACCAATAGATTATGATCGAAATCCCATCAAGTTAAGGCCCAATAAATAATAGGCGCCAAGGTGAGCCAAAATGTTCGCTAAATGAAAGTTTGTCAAGAAGAAAATTGCCGATAGTTAGTCTACGCGCGCGAAGCAGATCGACGCGCAGTTGCATAAAAAGATAGGTAATCGGCGATAAGTTGAGATTTGGGAGATTGCTATCGAAGAAAGAGATCCTAGAATAATTTCTATATATAAATTAAGGGGAGAATATAAACCATGAGTTTTGCCTACAAAATCCTATAATTTCTTTCCCTATGGAACAAAAAAGGTTGTCGCATGTTTTCTGCCTTGTCTGTTCTACACGCGCGCGCGCACACACTCGTTTCTCTTTCTTCTCAACACCTTTTCAACACTCAATAGAGGTACACACATAAAAATATTATATTACATACATGTACAAACAAATGTATATATATAAAATATATGTATCCTCGTAGCAATCAATTGGGTGGTATCATAGGACCACAATTTAGGCTTTTTAGAATATGACCTGTCACTTGCCACCAAATACTATTTTTTATTCCGATTTTAGATTATTCAATTTTTTTATTTTTTTTTTATGAAGACTATTCAATTGTTATCTATGATGATGTCATCATTTTAATCTGTTATTATGATTTTAATGTATGCAGACTCTAAATTTTCTTCCTCTATCAAAAGATTGATGGGCCCTAGCCTAAATCGGCCTCTAATATGTTGGTCTATTGTAACTCATCATGACTACTCAAATCCAAATTGTTTAAAGTTTAAGTTGGCCCAAAATACATGATTGTTCATTCGGTGATACTGCCCATATTTTGGTACTTTGAAAATTTATACTGCTTACCGTAGCGAACTATCCCGTTTGGTACGATTACTTACTGAATTAATTTGGTTTTTTTTCGGTTTAGTACTGGTAAAATCAAAAAGATGTAAAAAAAATATTTAAAGAAATTAATTCTTGAATTTGACATTTAAATTTCAATAATTGCCCATAATTTGTACATAATTAAAAAATTTACCAATCTAAAAGTATTTTATAATTTGCTTTAACTTTAAATATATATTTTTTTTAAAAATAAATATTTATGAAATATTTCGGTGTTTTGTACAGTTCGGTATACGGGCATCAATACCGTATACTGTACCGAATACCAAAATTCCAAAAAAAATTACCAAATACCAAACTGAATTTTCGATTGATCAGTATTTGGCACGTACAAAATTTTCGATTCAGTCTGGTTCGGCTTGGTCGGTTTTACCGACAAGAGAACACCCCTACCAAAAAATTATGAATTAAGCTATTTAAACAATTCTAAGTAATGTAACAATTAATACATTCATTAAATAGAGTACATGCACGATGTAAGTATGTAACTAATGGTGCATTTTAAGGATATTCATGGAGTATATATAGGTTTGATAGATTCGTCAAGCTAAGGAATTTGTCTACGTATAGACATGCTAACATGCGCATAATGTAAAACACTGCTTCAAACAAATGCAAAGCAACCATTTTTAGAAGAAGTAAAATTATTCCCACACATTACTCATATGATGTTTAGTGTTAACTTTCTCTCTACGTACGTAGCCATTCTTACAAGCTACAATATATATATATATATATATATATATATATATATATATATATATATATATATATATATATATATATATATATATATATTGATATACCTAAATGGGCCGGCCCAATGGGCCCTCAAAGTTACTTACTAATTAGGCCCACTACACGAAAGCCCAAACACCTTCAAAGTAAGGCTTGGGCCCAACAAAGTAAGTCCAACCCAATTACCGATATATAAATAGATGTTTTATTCATTTGTAAAGGTACGTTCTCATATTTGACAATTCACCTCGAGTTTTATTCTCTCTACTCTCTCTACGATCCGTACATCTGACTTGAGCGTCGGAGGGGTTTCCGCCGGATCAACCCCCGGCTTAGTTCACGTGTGCTCTTTTCGTAGGGACCTCAGGAGCATCGAATTGACTAGCTACTGATCAGCTTTGCTCTCCCAGCTCGTTTTCTACATTATCCTAGGTGAGCTAAACTTTAGCATCATCATTTTGGCGCCGTCTGTGGGAACGATGCAAACCAGATCACGTAGCCAACAAGATCCTCTTGAGGCGTCAACTCGGAGAGAAAATGACACAGCAAATAACCTCCCAGTCCGTGGAGGATCTGGCATACCACCTCCTCCACGCGCCGCGGAACAACTTCCTCCACGTGCTACGGAGCCAGCTCCTACACGTGCTGCAGATCCACCTCGCGAGGTTCAGGTGATCCATCATCGGGACCCACCACTCGCCGATCCACCACTCCCTGCCCCTCGAACGGTTCAATTAATAACCGAGGACGCGCTCCAACGCATAATAGCGGAAGCTTCTACTCGCGCCGCCATGGAGGCCGTAACTCAATATATCGCCACGATGGGAGAAAACGCTCCCAATGCGATACCAGCGCAAGCTCCACCTATAGTGCCACCTGTGGCCCCACCGCCAATCCAGAATCAAATAAGTGTCTCCTCCTCTACGTCGGACCCACGGTCCCGAGTGCAGCTATCTACTAATCACAGAGGAGCACAGCCTAGGCAACAACGTCGGCGCTCACCCCTCCGGGGGAACGCATCACCACCTAGAGTCCCTCTATTTAATGAGGGAGAAGGCGAGGTAAACAGCCGAATGTCTCGCCAAAACCTTTTCTCTCAACCAAATAATCAAATGGGTGAGAGAATGCCTCTCCCAACGAGACGCAGTCCCTTCACCATAGATATTCTCAATGAGGTATTACCTCAAGGAGTAAAGATCTCAGGGTTACCTCAATTGAAG
>NW_012193250.1:2750647-2765377 GCF_000504015.1 Erythranthe guttata
ATTTAAAACCCTTAAATATATACTTCGCTGCCAAATAAATACAATTATCCCTTATTTAAATTTATTTAAATTAAGGAATTATTTCACCGCCAACGGAAACAATTTACTCCACGACGCAATTAACTCTCGGCACGACCCGGACCCCTCTACACATGTCCCCGTCTCGAATCGAGAGTTGGGGGGCTTAATGATATACCTAAATGGGCCGGCCCAATGGGCCCTCAAAGTTACTTACTAATTAGGCCCACTACACGAAAGCCCAAACACCTTCAAAGTAAGGCTTGGGCCCAACAAAGTAAGTCCAACCCAATTACCGATATATAAATAGATGTTTTATTCATTTGTAAAGGTACGTTCTCATATTTGACAATTCACCTCGAGTTTTATTCTCTCTACTCTCTCTACGATCCGTACACCTTACGCGGCAGTGAGAGGGGTTTCCGCCGGATCAACCCCCGGCTTAGTTCACGTGTGCTCTTTTCGTAGGGACCTCAGGAGCATCGAATTGACTAGCTACTGATCAGCTTTGCTCTCCCAGCTCGTTTTCTACATTATCCTAGGTGAGCTAAACTTTAGCATCATCATATATATATATATATATATATATATATATATATATATATATATATATATATATATATATATATATATATAATTAAGGAAGTTTATTAAGATATATAACCTATTTCTTTGCGGCTAAGTGATGTTTGCAATGTCATATATATTGCTTAGCCAACACTATCTTTCCCTGCCGAATTCACCACTTTCGTCGAAAAAAATTACAGAAATTTTATTTATTTGGTTAGTCGGCAAGATTAGTCA
This sequence comes from Erythranthe guttata, assembly GCF_000504015.1. The sequence continues at coordinate 2,751,470 of NW_012193250.1, forward strand.
TGATTAATTAAATAAACTGACTTATTTAATATTTGATTAATTAATTTTCAAAATCACTATCACTTTTTGATTTTTTTTTCTATTACATTATATACACACACATTATATATCTACATATGTAAAATATGCAAAATGAAAAAAAGTATTACGAAAATCATTTTATAATTTAGAAATGTAGGACCTCATAGTAAATTTAAAAAAAAAAGTGTCAACGACATTTAATTGCATTGCGAATTGATTTCTACATTTATTTTTTAAAAAAAATGAAATTTCATTTATTAAAATGGGACTTTATTTTCAAAAATAGTTTACTTAATTTAAGCAAAGATCTGGCACTATCAATTTTCAACACAAAAATTAATTATTTTTTACTTCTTACCCCAAAACTCTACCAAGTCAAAAGGAAACCTTAAAGCTTGCATGGTAAAAGTGCGTGTATATATATATACACACATATATATTTATATATATGTATACGATGATTGTAAGTAGGCAAAGAAACAAATCCATAGCAAAAATATTATCCAATGTATTCAACAAAGTTTCTCCTTTCTTCTTTTTATTTTTTTTTTCTTTAATTTTTGCTGAGGATCAAGAAAGTTACAACCCAGCAGCAAAAATGTCATCACCTGCTACAAAATTGCGTTTACACATTCAAAATCACCATGTAAGATATATAACATAGATGAATTTTACTACATATTTAATTAATTAAAAATCCATGAATATTAATTAGTATATATATTTCTGCTGTTTTATTTAATTAATTTACAGGTTGTTTTAGAAAATGGCATCCTTAAAGTCACGATATCGAAACCAGGCGGCATCGTCACTTCCATTGAATACAACAACATCGACAATCTGCTCGAGGTTTCCAACGACGAATCTAATCGAGGGTAATTAATTAATTAATTAATAACTAATCATATACAATTATATATTATAAATATATATAATATACATGTAATATATATTAACATAATTTCTTAATAATATGGTTTTAATTTGTGCAGTTATTGGGACCTTGTTTGGAGTCCTCCAGGAAGCACTGGGACTACAGGAACATTTCAAGTGTATGTATATGTATACATTAATAATTAAAATAATTATTAATAATAATAATAATAATAATAATAGTATAATTTAATTCGACCGCGAATTAAATTAAATTTAAAATTTAATTAATGCAGGATACATGCAACACATTTTAAGGTAGTGGTGAAAACAGATGAACAAATAGAGCTATCATTCTCAATAACATGGGATACTTCTCTCCAGGGCAAGCTTGCTCCTTTGAACATTGACAAAAGGTAATTAATAATTAGATACATATATAAAGAAAAATTAAATAATTTTTAGATATATATATATATATATCACATTATTATTGTGTATAATATATATATAGGTTTGTAATGCTTCGTGGCGCGTCGGGTTTCTATACTTACGCGATTTACGAGCATTTGGAGGCATGGCCCGGTTTCAACCTTGATGAAACAAGAACTGTATTCAAGCTTAGTAAAGACAAGTTAGTCACTAATAATTAATCTGATTTATATATATAATTAATTAATTAATTGATTGATTAATTAATTAACTAATGAATAGGTTTAAGTATATGGCTATGGCAGACAATAGACAAAGGTATATGCCATTACCAGATGACAGGTTACCTAATAGAAGTCAACCATTGGAATATCCAGAAGCTGTTCTCCTAGTCAACCCTATAGAGCCTGAATTTAAAGGAGAGGTACATTATATATTTTAAATAAATATTTATTTATTTTTGTTTTAGAAAATAAAAAATATTGTGTTACAAATAAATTAATGAAGGTGGACGACAAATACCAATACTCGGGTGAAAATAAAGATGTAAAAGTTCATGGATGGATATGCATGGAACATGGTGTTGGCTTTTGGCAGATTACTCCTAGCAACGAGTTTCGAACCGGTGGGCCCACCAAACAGGATCTTACTTCTCATGTGGGCCCAATTACTCTTGCGGTAAGACTTAATTATTAATTAATTATACTAATATGAAAAAAAAATTAAATTTAAATTTTTTGGTTATCAGATGTTTGTTAGTGCACATTATGGAGGAGAAGATGTAGTGCTGAAATTTGGAGAAGGGGAGAGTTGGAAGAAGGTGTTTGGTCCGGTTTTTTTCTATCTTAATTCCGCAGCGCAAGATGACGATATTACCCTTTCGCTTTGGGAAGATGCCAAACGACAGGTTATTTAATTTTAAATATTTATATGTATTATGCGAAATAAATAAATGTTTTTTTTTAATTAAATAAATGATGGATCAGGCGTCGGAACAAGTTGAGAGCTGGCCTTATAGTTTTCCGGCTTCGGAGGATTTTCCGAAGGTGGAGGAGAGGGGCAATGTTACTGGAAGATTATTAATTAGAGACAGGTAAATTAAAATGAATTTCATCTAAATTAAATATATATTTTAAATGCAAAGTTTTTTTTTTTTTTGAGTAATTCAAGTCATTACAAGGAAAAGTAGGGGAGGGGGACACGAACCCTAAACCTTTTACCTTATTGGTAAGGCTAGGTACCTACCAACTCTCCGAAACGAGGGTTGGTATTTTAAATGCAATTGCAAAGTTCTGATAATTATTTATTTAATTTTATTTAGGTGTATGAGTGATGATTGTATAATGGGAAATGGAGCTTACATTGGATTGGCTCCACCAGGTGAAGTTGGTTCTTGGGAAAGAGAAGGCAAGGTGATTATTTTTTATTTTTTTTACTTTGGAAATCATTTTATTTCATTAACTTTCATAAATATGTATATATATAAATTAAATTAAAAAAAATATTGAAATTTAATAAATTTGATATTCAGGGCTACCAATTTTGGACAAGAGCAGATGAAACGGGCAATTTTACGATCGGCAACATCCGGGCCGGCAACTACAATCTCTATGCATGGATGCCTGGATTTATCGGAGACTACAAATACGAAGATTCCATTAGCATATTCCCAGGTTTTCTTCTTCTTTTTTTCCCACGAATAATTAATATTATTGCATTGTATTTATTTTCCACAATTTATCGAAAATTGATTAATATATAATGTTCATGTGTTAAAAAAAATAGGGTGCAATATTGATACGGGCGAGCTGGTGTACGAGCCCCCGAGAGATGGGCCCACATTGTGGGAAATCGGCATTCCTGACCGTTCTGCCGGAGAATTCTACATTCCTGACCCCAACCCGAAATTAGTCAACAAACTTTATGTTGACCATCCAGACAGGTTTTTTATTTTTATTTTATTTTTATTTATTAATATTGTTATAATTAATTAATAATCCATATATGGTATAATTAGGTTCAGACAATATGGACTATGGGAGAGATATGCTGAGTTATATCCTGATGGAGACTTGGTTTATACAGTTGGGGAGAGCAATTATGCCACGGATTGGTTCTTTGCCCAAGTTAACAGGTTATTTTGTCAATTAAAATTATTATTATTTTTAATTTTAAGAAGAAAAAAATCATTTTCATTTAAAAAAATAAAATTCTAAGCAACCATGTGGCAAATTAAAATGGAACATTTAAAAAATAAAATCCGAATTATTTTTGCCAACTCTTATACAAATCTTGAATCATTTTCAGAAAAACGGTTAAAAATACATACAAAGCAACGACGTGGCAAATTAAGTTCAAGCTCGACGCAGTCGAGCCAAGCGGAACATACAAATTAAGATTAGCACTTGCATCAGCAGCACAAGCTGAGCTTCAGGTTAAAAACAAAATCCATTAATTAATTAATTAATCGATTGATAGTATAATGGATTTCGAATAACATTTGCACGTAATTTTTTCAGGTCCGAGTCAATAATCCGGATCGGAATATTCCAGCAATATTCTCGACTGGATTAATCGGGAAAGATAATGCAATCGGCCGACACGGGATTCACGGGCTGTACTGGCTGTTCAGTGTGGAAATATTGGGCTCTTCACTTGTTACAGGGAATAACACAATTTATTTGACGCAAGCAGATGCCACAGGCCCGTTACAAGGAATCATGTATGATTATATCCGTTTCGAAGGAATTTGATCATTGATTAATTTTGAGCCCGGCCCGGTTCGGCCAATACTAATCCATACAAATTCAAAAAAAAAATATGATGATATAGTTAATAAGATAATCTGTTTGTTATTTAATTAATTATTTAAATTTACTGTTGATGTAGAAAGTACCTAATCTTAATTAGCAATCAATCATATACTAGTTGACATATTAAATTAGGGGAAATAACACATTACATCCCTAAAGTTTGATCCGATTTCACATTTGGTCCCTCATGTTCAGGAAACAACACATTTGGTCCCTTGTGTTCCAATAATTAACATTTTTGATCATTTTTGTCAATTTACCATTAATGTGTTAGTTAAATCAGTGATGGGCACACACTTAATTCCGTTAGTTTTAATGAAAAATTGATGGAAAAGACTAAAAATGTTAAATTTTTGAAACATAAGGAACCAAATATAACATATTAAATTAGGGGAAATAACACATTACATCCCTAAAGTTTGATCCGATTTCACATTTGGTCCCTCATGTTCAGGAAACAACACATTTGGTCCCTCGTGTTCCAATAATTAACATTTTTGATCATTTTTTTCAATTTACCATTAATCTGTTAGTTAAATCAGTGATGGGCACACACTTGATTCCGTTAGTTTTAATGAAAAAATGATGGAAAAGACTAAAAATGTTGAATTTTTGAAACATAAGGAACCAAATATATTTTTTGTAAATATGGTGATAAAATGTAAAATCAGTGCAAATTTGATGAATGAAAACTGTATTTTTCCTAATTTAGATCCATGGTTAAACAACATAATTGAATTTTCATAAAACTAATTAATCTTATCTTAGCAACAGAGTGAGGTCTAAATAATAATATTTAATTCATTTTCAACCTCTATTATTACGTAGTTCTATAATATTACTCAATAAAAAAAATAATAAACGATAAATTACAAAATTAAGTTAATCACCTAATAGCTAATACATTACATTATTAATTAAATCCACTACAATGGAGATAATTTTCTAGGCCTGCTCGTAAACCCTAGAATCAATTTCTGCAAAATTCCCGAGTTGAAACGGCCGAGCTGTGAGTTTCTATGAGCCAGAATCGGAACGCAAGAAATAATGTTGGTAAACGTTTTATTTTTTTAATTGAAATCTCTTGTATATAATATACAGTTTGTATTATTATTATCATTATTATTAGTATTATTAAATAATATAATTAAGATTAATTTTTGCTAGTTGCAGTTGACATTAATCACGTGCTTCCTTAATCCCACCGGCATGGCTTGTGTTGGTTCTCTGTTGGTTTTTAGTCTTGTTCTGATGTTGAATTCTGGCGAATTCGTCTTTTACACCGATGAAATTACTCGCCGCCGCAGCTGGCCCCAAATCCTCCGCGCGGTGCTTTTCTTCCGCCGCAGTTAACAGTGGCCGCGGCGGCGATTCTGGAATTCCATCAATTCCGCCTCCTGTACGGCTGCGATTGCGTCGATTAAGGTCATCTGTTGATAATGTGAAGCTCTCCATCTCTAATCATGGTTTCTACGGCAGAAGGACGATTATTACTAGGTTTCAGCCTACTGTTCGATCAGCTTTAGCTGAAATTTCTTCGCCCAATGGCCCTCCGTCGTCAAATTCATATGCTGATAAAAAGCTTGCAGTGGTTGCTTGGTCCGCCATAACTCTGGCACTAGCGGTTTCGAACCGTGTGCTTCAGAAACTTGCTCTTATCCCCATGAAGAACCACCCCTTCTTTCTGGCTCAACTCAACAGTTTTGTGTATGTTCTGCAGTTATTATTATTATTAATTGTTTTTTAATAGCTTCATATTAGTTTTATAAATGATGAACAAATTTGGTTTCATGATAGACAGGTATGTGGCGGTTTTCTTTTCTGTGCTGCGTGTGAGATATCGTGCTGGCAAAACGACCGACGAGATGTTGGACCTTCCCAAATCACCGTTTATCGCGATTGGTTTTCTTGAATCTGTTTCGATTGTTTCTGCGATGTATGCTGGAGGTACCGACATAAACATTATTCATTATTCATTTTTCAAGGATGGGTAATTTAGATATCATGCAAATCTAAATATCATGTATACTTGTTCCCTAAGTTTGTGCTTCTCAAATTTATTAGCGTATACACTTTGAACTTCTAAGTTTTGCACTCTGTATATTTCTTTTGTGTGTGCGGAGTTTTTCATATGTTTGTATCCTTATATGACATTCAGTATATCACTGACTTTGAAACAAATGACCGAATCAAGGGCCAATTTCTGGAAATAAAATGAAATACTGTAAGATAGATCAGCTTTGACTTTTTCTATAACATCCCTTTGTGTTGACTGTTGAAGACATGTTTTTTTGCAGCGGTGCTCCCAGGACCAGCTATACCCTTATTATACCAGGTACAGCTGTTTTACATTGTTTGTGTTTCATAAACGATCAAACACTGTAATCATATACTTAATTTTTTGATTGTTTGATACTTATAACAAGGTAATCACTACTTATTGATCCTCATTGCTGCTTATCTTGGATATGTCCGTGCAGACATTCCTGGTTTGGCAGCTGGTCTTTTCCAGCATCATATTGAAGAGAAGGTACTCTCTCAACCAAATTCTAGGATGCTTTCTCGTGGCAGCAGGTGTCGTGGTGGCAGTTACGAGGTAATGATGTTTCTCCTTTATCACAGTTACAATAAGGAGTTTTTTAGTTTTGTATATTTACGAGCGTATTGCACTTTTTTGTGCATGTTATGCGTAAGTATGGTTTTTGATTTGGGTTAAGGCATAATTCCTTGAAAGGTTGAGTTTGGTTATCCAGGTCGACTGAATATCAATGTTCAACTATTATATGTTTTCTACAACATATATATATGTGTGTGTGTGTGTGTGTGTGTGTGTGTGTGTGTGTGTGTGTTTGTATCTAACACATCTGCTCAACCATGTCCGAATTCTGGCTGATAGTGGAGCAAATAGTGGTGGAATGTTCTCTGGAGTTGGAGTTTTGTGGCCAATGCTCATGATAGCTTCAAGTGCTTTCCAAGCGGGTGCATCTATAGTTAAGGTGATGCAACAAGTTATTGCCAATATTGTGAATCTATTATAAATTAGCAATGACATTAATCGGAAGTTGTGGAAATGTGTAGGAGTCTGTATTCGTTGATGCTGCAACCCGTCTTAAGGTACATCCATATTAGTATTTAGTATCTGTACTTGTCTTCTCTTTCTGTTTTCTCTATTCTGTAACTTTTCTTACTCGTGACATTGTCCTAAAGCAAGGTTTAAGAGTATTAAGTTGATACTCTAATTAATCCATCCATGTTCCATAGGGAAAATCATTGGACATCTTCGTCGTCACCTCTTTTGGATCCGGGTTTCAGGTAATGACATTTGGATTGCTAAAATTTCTTTTACTCGTCCATTGTTGTGTGAATACTATATAAGTAAAGATAAATGTTTCAATTTCTTCAGCCCTACCTAAGTTTTTGGTATTTTTTCTAAGCTCACAAATTTCCAAAGTTAATGTTATCCGCTCTCCGTAGTCTTTCGGTTGTGAGTCATTTTGGTTATTACAAAATCCGCTGATAATAGCTTCAAGAAATTTCAGTAACTGACTCTTGAAAAAATTATTACACATTAAAACTAAAATTATTACACATTAAAACTTATGAGTAAACACTTATTTTTTTTCTACATGCAGGCTCTTTTTATATTCCTTTTACTGCCCGTTATGGCAAACATGAAAGGAATGCTTTTATCTGACCTGCCCTCGTACTTTACAAGTGGTGCTGCTTGCTTCTTGAACATAGGAACCTCTACAACAATTGGTGAGTTTATCCTCCTTACCATCAAATTAGAAAAAAAGGTGTTTTAAGTGCATTTGATTATTTTCTCTTTTCCTCATTTTCTCCACTTTAAAAATAGACAGTTGTTATCGTTTTGATGTGCATTCACTTAATAGCTGGGAGCAATATCATATGCGTAACCATGTTATTATTTTAACTGGGAACCATATGATTTGCATACACTCTTCAGTAGTTCAAAGTCTGCTGTAAATAAATCTACATTATATCGAAATCGTAAATTGCAACGAAGTAGAAAAAAATAATACATATTGTGACTCTCTTTTTGTTGGGGAAGTACATAACTCTCTTTTTTCTCGTAGGATGTGATGGAGCGCCTCTGCTACCTCTCCTTTACTTAATTTCCAACATCCTTTTCAACATATCTGTTCTCAATCTTCTAAAAGTTTCCAATGCCATCGTCGCCTCTCTTGCTGCGAGGGCTGCAGGTTTTCTCTCTCTCTCTCTCTCTCTCTCTCTCTCTCTCTCTCTCTCTCTCTCTCTCTATCTCTCTCACACACACACACACACACACACACACACACACACACACACACACACACACACTTTCACACGAATCAGGAAAGGTGTCTTTGATGATGCATAATGATTGATAACATCCATTTTTTTTTTCTATTTTGCAGTGCCAATTTCAATTTATGTTCTTTCACTTCCATTGCCATATCTACCAAAAGGTGTAAGCTTGAGCCCATTTTTCCATTTGGGATCTGCGATTCTCGTTGTGGGGCTCATCCTGTACAACACACCCTGGCCTCGGAATCCTGAGTCTGCTATTTCGTAAGCCAATTACTATTATATTACATATCAAATTGAAATTTATTATAGATATATAATTCTTTACCCTCCTTGTTTCAGTCCAAAGTCGGAACCTCTCCCGAATCAAGACGACCGCGGGCAAAACTATCTGGCGGCGTATCACAAAAGTGTTTCAAGCTGATTTGTGAACTCAATAGCACATCATAAAGTAATTGAATAAAATTAGAACAATCTATAACCACATTATCACAAGACAATGAATTTTATTATAATTTTATTTGACTTAAAAAAATCTCCATTAAAAACAAAATGAAAATAATCATTTGACTTGGAATGATTAATTTGTTTTCTCAAATCATTTTACCAAAGCACGTTTAACACCCAAATCCAAACAAAAATAAGAACCGACTGTATTTACGAAGGTACCCTTATTTTATGTGTGAAGCTTGATATTTTAGTGTCCAATAGTTGCACATTTCCCACGTGGCAGAATAATACATTTTTTGGTAGTTGTACACTTGGTACTTGTATTAATGCCGCCATTTCCCCATTCTTCTTTCTTCGTCTTCTTCCATGGACCACCGCCTCGGATCAGCTGCAGCGGCAGCTTCTTCCGGCCGTTTGATCGTCAACTCCGCCACCAAACCTTCTACCTCTACTCTTCTCTTTCAATTTCATCCCAATTTTAATATTAAAACCCCTCCTCTAAAACTCTCCATTTTCTCCCACCCCTCTTCAGCTAACCACTTCAATAAGATTTACTATTACAACTCTCCCTATAGACTTCAGCTACGGCATTTTCCTCCGATCGCCGCCACTGACCAGACTTATCCACCGCCGCCGCCGCCGCCGCAGAAGCAGCAGCGGCCGTCCAAGTCCGATGCCAATAAAAGGAAGTTATCCATCGTCGTGTGCTCTGCAGTTACCGTAGCACTAGCCATTGCAAATCGCGTGCTTTACAAACTCGCCCTTGTTCCAATGAAGGAATTCCCCTTCTTTCTCGCTCAGCTCACCACTTTTGGGTATTTTTCTCTTTTTAATTTTCAAATTACTTTCAATTTTGTAAATTATTGAGCAAAATTAGGAATGACTTAGAAATTAGTTTCCTAGGGTATTTCTCAGTGGATTTAGAAAATGAATTATTGGGTTATGTTCTGCTATGATAGTCTCCACCGTAACTTAATTTCTTTCAATTACAATTATTACTTATTAATAATAATAAATAAATAAAAATCAGAGTACATTGAGATTGATGGTTGTTTATGATCAACAGGTATGTTGCTATATACTTCTCTATCCTTTTTATGAGATACAGAGCTGGTATCGCTACCGATGAAATGCTGTCGTTTCCGAAAATACCCTTTATAATCATTGGTTTGCTAGAAGCTCTTGGAGTTGTTTCCGGGATGTATTCTGGAGGTACGATTAGCTACTATGTTTTTTCTTTATTCATAGTTTAGCACCCCTTGACATAACTGCAAACCCTAATTCAGCTAATACAATTAAGTTAAGAACTGCTAATCTCTCATGAATACTAAGATAGTTTACTCAATGATGTGTATGTTTTACAGCCATGCTTCCTGGGCCAGCTATACCTATACTAAATCAGGTAACACCATTCTGATTTGCGTGAAACTTCGTTGTGAGATATACCGGACTAAATCCAATCCGAACATAAGTTTATTATTTAAGAAGTTTTCTATTGATGCATTTACTTAATTACCGGGTTTATAGATATCATTTTTTTTTACGTTTTTCGACTGGAAAAAAGCCTCTTTTATGTCGTGTGCAGGAATTTCAAGGTTATCTGAATTGAAGGATGGGATTTAATTGCCATTAAAAAAACATATTTAATTTGATTTATCTTTATCATTTCTGCAAGTATCGTATATTATCCGATATTCTTGATTTATACAAAGCCAGACCGAATAATTTAGCTCCGGGTCCTATTAAATGCAGACATTTTTGCTATGGCAACTAGCCTTTTCTATGCTGATACTGGGAAGGACTTACTCTTTGAACCGATTTGCTGGATCATTTCTTGTTGCTGCTGGAGTCGTATTGGCAGTTACAAGGTCAACTCCTCTACGTATAAGCATTAATAATTATTAAAAAAAATTAAAAAAAAAATGAGCTTGTATTTTGTGTAATGTAGTTTCTCAGACTGTATAATACTTGTTTTTCTTGAATTGCAGTGGATCAGAACACGATCAATTACTCTCGGGTGTTGAATTTGTGTGGCCTGCAATGATGATAGCCTCGAGTGCATTTCAAGCAGTTGCTTCTATTCTCAAGGTAATTAAATTAATCCATGATTAATTGTTGTAAGATGGCTTAAGGATTACTAATTATCTGAATTATGTGGAGATGTGCAGGAATCTGTTTTCCTTGATGCTGCAACTCGCCTCAAGGTGCCAAAAATGCAACGCCCTCGTCTTTTTTTTTTTGCTCGAGATTTATGATATGTGCTTCAAATTTCTAGAATATTATATATATAAACAAAAATTCACTAGATGTTTTGGCTGATTAATGTAGGGAAAGCTGATAGACATATTTGTCGTCAATTCCTTTGGATCTGGATTTCAGGTAATTAAAATTTATCTCACAAAGATTTCATTTGAATAGTCGCGCTCGTGTATTAATATATTTGCATGTTTGGGTATACATACAAACACATATTTACATGTATGTGTATGTGTATGTGTGTGTATATTTTATGAGGATGTAAGTTCCTTTGATTTTTAATATGCCTCCAAATTGATATATATGTATATGCTTATATAATATATTAACAAGGGAAGAATATCGAAAATTTATCGATTAAGAAAGTCTTGAATGCAGCCTCTCGTAGTCTATGATGGTCTTTCCTTTTTTTCCTTTTAGGCCCTTTTCGTGCTTCTATTCTTGCCGTTTTTGTCAAACTTGAAGGGTATACCGTTATCCGAATTCCCTTCATACTTGAAAAGTGGGGCCGCGTGCTTTTTTAATATTGGAGCAAATACAACAGGTAACCGAGAAATTTTTTTTTTGTTTCCGCCTTTGTGATTGTCATTTTGTTGACTATATGCGATGGAAATATTACGTTGAATACCCTTTTCATTTTTAATCATCACTCTTCTGTATTTATTGTCAGGATGTGACGGGTCCCCAACGCTTCCACTCCTTTACATAATAACAAATATAGCTTTCAACATATCAGTCCTCAATCTCTTGAAATATTCATCCGCCGTTGTTTCCTCCCTAGCTGTGATGTCATCAGGTACTCTTCTTACGAGTTATGATCACCTGCTTGTTACCACACGGTATTTTACCGTGGAGCCTCGTGTCCTAACAAACATCTATTATTGTCTTTCCAGTACCAATTTCGATCTATATACTTTCCCTTCCACTACCGTACCTTCCGGAAGGTGCCAACTTGAGCCCCTTCTTCGTCTTGGGTAGCGCGGTTCTTATGGTGGGACTCATCGTATACAATTTCTCGTGGCCTGTCAAGCAAGACTCGGATATCTCGTAAACTAGGGGAGTTATTCAGATCCTTCTTCTTTGTTTATCTGCATTACTCTCCTTCAGGGGGTTTTTTTTTTCCCACTCTCCTCTTTGTTTTTTTTTTGGTGGGGTAAAAAAAAAAAAAGGACCCCTCTTTGAATTAAACCCCAATTTTGTGCATTGGATTTTTTGTTTTTCGATTTTGTGGGGTAGAATTTCCTTTTTTTTTTTTTTTTTTTTTAAAGATTGTCAAATGAGATTTTAGTGGTATCTTGGGCCAATTACAGTTCCCACGGTGTAAGTGACTAACTGCACTTTGATTGGATATTTTCCTCTAAGGTCAACACTGATGAGCTTGATGTATGATTCTTTTGCTTACTTTGATTTTTTTTTAATTAATAATAAATATATAATATATAAAAAAATGTAGAATTGGGACTGGATTTGTTAATTCAACACGTGCGCCTTCATTTTTGTTCCCGAAAGATGGGAAGGAATTGTTGACAACCTTGTAACAATTTATGATACTGTTTAAACTGTAAACATGCATGCTTAATTAATATTATATATTGCTAGTACAAATGTGCTCATACAGATCAACCAGAATGTAAATTACAGATATAGATAGTTCTTTGTGATTCAAATAGGGAAATACATGCGTATATATAATACACGCAAAATACAGTACGAAAAATCACACACATACACACACGCGCGCGCGAGCGCACACACTAGAAAAGGCCCCAATCCGACCTGAGCGCGTCCTTCAAGAGCTGGAGTTGATTCTCAGGCAGAATCACATTCACAATTCTCCCTTGTTGCCCCGCATTCGGGACCACCACAACCGCCCCTTCGTCGCCCACCCCACCAATGCTTACGTCAGCAAAAACCGGGCCTTGTCCATTCATCTCCAGCCCATACAAATCCACTCCTTCCAAGTCGACAAACGTAAGATTCGACCCACCGTAAACCAACACATCAACATTCCCATCTCCTTCCTCCATTCGTTTCTCGATCAAGCTCGTTTCATCCACAAACTCTTCACCAATCATCTTAGCTATCTCAATCGGATCGGAATCCGCAATTAGGCTCGTATTCTCAGCTTCGACAGTCCCAATCACTTGGTGTGTATTACCAAGAAACTTATTTTCAAGAATACTACTATCAAATTTCCCCTTTTTACACACAGTGATTATCTTAGTCTCCTTAATTTTGGCCATCGATTTCCACACGATCGCAGATATCACTTCGAAAGGGTTTATCGTAATCTTATTACACTTGTTCCGATCTTCGGACAGCAAAGAGTTCAGCTGTTTCTGTGTGATGTGAAAAGTGTGAGTTTGCATTTTGAAGTTGTTTGGAGTTAGCCAGTTGTCTCCGAGGGAATCCAACGGTTTAAGGGAGTGGCAAAACGAGGATGTCATCATCGGTCCGACGTGGCGGGGGGTGATTGGAGGACTGTCGAGAGAGTGAGGTGGCAGTTTCTGATTGGCCATGATCTTCCCCCACGTGTTGATGCACTCTGTAGCTGAGAATGCATCTCCAAGGATATGGGTCCACCTCATTCCCACACATACTCCTCCACATTTGAACCTTGTTAACTGCACCAAACAAATAAATACATATATATATTTATTTTTTTTCTTTTTCTTTTTTCCAATTGATTGTTGACAGGGCATCGAATAGATTTTCCTTAGGTCTCGGAGCCTGCCGTCTTTCGCCTTTTTTTTTC
>NW_012193250.1:2765477-2781251 GCF_000504015.1 Erythranthe guttata
TATATATATATATATATATATATATATATTGATATGTCTAATTGGATCAACTCAACGGGCCTACAATTTATTTATTTATTGGGCCACGAGTCCAATTTAAAAGACAACTACTACGAAAGCCCAATTAAACTTCAAATAAGGTTTGTGCTCGACAAATTAACTTCAGTCCAATCAACAAGTATAAATAAATATTTAATTCATTTGTTAAAGGTTCTAATATTCCAGCAATTCAACTGCTCATATTCTCTCGATAACATCTACAATCTATACGCGTAATTTGAGCGTCGAAAAAGTTTCCGCCGGATCAACCTCCGACTTAGTTTACGTATATTCTGATCACATGTATTTCAGGATTATCTAGCTCGTGAGCCAGTGACTCCTCAGCTCACTCAACCTATCGCAACTAAATAGGTGATCTAATTCTAACATCATATATATATATATATATAATGAGTTTCTTTGATGAGGAAAAATAATTAAGATAAATCATAAAGCTATAGTACTATTTTAGGTGAAGAAATCTGTTTTCCCAATTTATTCTAACGAGAATTTTTAATATTCAACAACAACATTTAATATATTAGATGCATATGTCTAATACAATTATTGTGCCGTGAGCAAATGAACTTTTAATAGGCACCGCAAAATTAGTTATGTGTTCATATGGTTGTTGCCATATCCCATAATGTAATATCCGTGCATGTTATTATGATGTAACTGCTGCACAAACAACATATGTTCTACTCAACATTATTTAGTATTAGGACTTTGGCCAAAAAGATGTGTTTGTATGTGTGTGTGTTTTAAATTAAATTACAGCCACCCCTATTTAAGGTTTATTTACAAAAAAGACCCTCATTTTTTCGTATAGATTATATTTAGAAGCTCACTAAATAGGCTAGCTAGTAAGAATGGCATAGTCGATAAAATAAGAAATACCGAGCCAAATTGTAGTTTTAAATTATATTGGCAATATTTCTAAATCGAATTTGTCACACGTAATTTATGTCTAATGTGAATCTGTATATGTTGTGTTTTGCAAGTTATTGTGCAGTAGAACCTCGATAATTTAATAACTTCACTTAAATAATAATTTTTCTCGGTCCTGAATATGATTCAGTGTAAACGTACTAAATCATTAATTCGATAATTTAATATTTCATTAAATTTATAGAAGTTTGCTAGTATTTATTTATAGATGCTTAATTAACTGAATAAGGTGTAAAATACTAATTAGGCATACAATGAAGTGATGAACTCCTAAAACAACCAATAATTAGTCAATCAAAATTGAAATAATTGGTTGATGAATCAAAGCACATAATAGAAGCAGTTATGGCGAAATTGATGAGAGAGAAAGTGAAGAGTGACGTACCTGCAGAAACACGAGCGGCGTGAATCCGAAATCACGATCGAGGAGAGGCTGATGGTAAACCAACCGGCGGTGATAATCGCCGCCGTCGACACTCGCCAGCCACTCGGCAACAGTCTTCGCGCATTTCGCCTCCACAATCCGGACGCCGCTGTCGTTGCATTTGACGAACGGCCTTCCTCCGTCGCCGTCGTGGCGCCTGATTCTGCCGGAGATAGGGTAGTAGAGCTGCAGCCACTGAAACATGGCCCTCTTAAAATCCTCGATGCTCAAACCCTCCGCCGCATCTCCGCCGAAGAAATGGACGGTGGTTATGTGGTGGAGCTTCATGGCTAGGTCCGCGCCCGTTAGGTGGTGGATCTTATCCTCCGGAGTGATGCTCGCCGGCACCACCGTCGACAATTTTATGTCGCATATTAGGTTATCGGCGTTGATCTCGCTTGGCGGCACCATGGCGTAAATTCGGGGGCAATCAAATCAAATAATAAGAAAATTTTGGAGGCCTAGTGAAGAAATGACATCTCATATAATAAGTATGTATGCATATAACTCCTTAACATTGCATCTATATATATTGTTTTTTTCCGTAACAAAACAACACGCAGACAACTATATAGATGTATTTGTTAAACCTACACTCTCGTATAACAGTTTGCAAACCATACAAGAGTCGTAAACTAAAAATGTATAGGTTCATTGAAAATGGACCCAAATCTTAATCAAGCGTACAAATAATTCAACTTTACCCTAACAACATTAATGAAGTAATTAAAAGAAAACACAAATGGGTAAATTTGTCAAAATTAAACTCTTTTTCTGCAATATAAAGGCTATTTTAGTAATTTTGTTAATAAATGTACATTAAACCTAAACGATACTTAATATGAAACAGAGGAATATTAGAAATAAAAATAAATTTTGTATGTGATGAATATAGATAAGGAAACAAATATAAATGTAGAATTTTCCAATTAAAAAAATATATAAAAAAGAATTCATCGTAGCCACAAATAGTGCATTAATTCAATTTGAATGAATCACATCAAAATTTAATTGTGCTATTGTGATATATGCAGAGGACCACGCTAAAATTGGATCAATTATTTTTAAGTTGAAATGTTATATCAATTATTTGGTCTATTTTGCTGATGGTCCGTGGTTGATTAAATGCTTGCAATTTATTTTATTTTTGATTATTTATTTTCATATGACAATCTAATTTCCTTATGTTTTAAAATCAGTACATCAATTTTCTGATTATATTTTTTAAATATGGCCCAAAACGTAATTGGGCCAAAACTTAACTGGGCTCAAACAATTGCAATCCAATATTTTTTTTTCCTTTTTTCCAAGATTTTTTATATTCTTCCGATTTTTTAAATTCTGATTTTTTTTCGATTTTTTTAATCAGGAATATGAATTATTTATGAAATTAGCGTTTCAGATTTTCCGGAATTTTGAAAATAAAATTTTGAATATTAGTGCAATATTTTATTAATTAATTATTAAAGTTCAAAATAAACCAACATGCAGAAACTCTAAACTGTAAGGACTAAGATGCAATTTCTACAAACATGCTTAAATTATAAATCTTTCGCCGCCTTAAACTCTCCCAACACATCTGCAACAATTGTACCTTCGCTCCCACAACAATTGCTGCCATGGAAGTCACTGAAAAAGACGAAATAGAGATCACGTGTTCCGTCGACTCGAACACGTGTTCGGAAACTACGGTTGAAGACGGAATTAAGCTTCCATGCTCGGGAATTACGGTAATGTACTTTCCCCAATTATGAAATTTCGTAAGCTTTTCCTGATTTTTTAGGGTTTCCAAAAAAATTGGGAATAGAAATCGGAATCGGACTGTAGAAAATAACTGCCGAAACACACGTTGATTTTTTTTCTCCAAAATCGTACGATTTTTCGAGTCGGGTATATTTTGAGTTCATGTATTTCATACCGTATTAGTTTGAACCAACTAACACAATAATTGATATGATTTCTCCATTAAATTTGAATGCATATTGGATAAAAAAAAAATAATAATAATGTTCATTCAAACATGGATATGTGTACTTTTGTGAGTAATGGATGGCTGTGTTTGTTACCAGGACGAGTCTGTTTCTTCTTCTCCTGCTGCTGATGAAAAATATGGATCGTATATATTTTTAATTCCGAAAGAGTATGGTGTGACGCAACCGACGTATGAGGGCTATCTTCCTGCTGCTGCTGCTGATGAAAACTATCGACCATATATATTTTTCGTAATTCCGGAAGAGTATGGTGTGATGCCACCGACGTATAAGGCCTATCCTCCAGGGTGGATATGTGTAGATACAGGGTACAGGGCAATTCCTCCCGATTGGGATGCCGTACCTCCAATCGAAGGGACTCCCGTTGTTGATGTGGATGTGTCGGCTCCTCGCGTTGAGGTTCCTGTTAGTATGGTTTTTCCAAGGCCCAAAGTTATTATGCAAGATGAATCTATTCCATAGGGTTGGAACCGTATTCCAATATATTGGAAGATCCTTCAACCAGGTTGGCAAAGCTTTCCTCCGGATCAGGAGGTCGTGCCTCCCACATGGCGCAGTGTTCCTTGCGATTGGCAGGTCAAACCACCCCTGGCGGCCCCTACGCAGCAGGTCACTGTTAAAGACGAAATTAAGCATTTGGAATTTGTGGAGGTAAATAATTCTCTAATTTAATGAAATTTTGTAATCTTTTAATGAGTTTCTAGGGTTCCGAATTTTCCCAAGCTTTTGGTAAATCCCAAAATTTTTGGAATTGGAATTGCTTCCGGAAACACATAAGAATTATTTCTGAGATGGGACCCTCTGAATTTTTTGTCTATGCGCGTTGATATATTTTGAGTTTATATGTTTCTTGACGTACTCTAGTTTGTACTAAGTACTAAGTAACACAGATGATTTCCCCATAAAATATATGGTACATCTGATCAAGGGCATACTTGAGGTAGAAAAAAGTTATCTTCATTCAAAGATGCATACATGGTTATGTGTATTTTTGTATATAGGTGGATGATAATTATGATTTGTGATATCTTACTCACTGAGTAACGCAATGGGCTGGTTGGTTTGGTGTCAGGATGACTGTGTCTGTGGATGGTGATAAAAAAACGGGATTGTATATACGTATTATAATTCCAAAAGAGTATGGGATGATGCGACCGGGCTATAAAGCGTAGCTGATAAAAAAAGGGGATTGTATATACGTATTATAATTCCAAAAGAGTATGGGATGATGCGACCGGGCTATAAAGCGTATCCTCAAGGGTGGATAGGTGTGAAACTAGGGTATAGGGCAATCCCTCCTGATTGGATTGGTGTACCTCTGCAGGCAGCTTTTCTTTATGATGTACCGACTGATTGGAGCTTTTCTTTATGATGTACCGACTGATTGGATTGGTGTACCTCTGCAGGCAGCTTTTCTTTATGATGTACCGACTCCTCCTCATTTTGAGGTTCCTGTTAGTGCGGTCATTCATAAACCCCAAGTGGTTTTACCCGGTGAATCTATCCATCGGGGCTGGCACCCCATGCCACGGTCCCCTCCCTCCTTACCCCCTCCCTCCAAAATTCAAGGTTATTCCTATGTGGCAGTTGGTGAAGACTACACCGGATGATTACCGGATGATTTTCTGGTTTTATTTTTTAAGTGGGGGAAAGGAATAGAACATAAATTTTCAATTTTATCCAAGTCTTCAATTTATTTCAATTTATTTATACTTAAGTTCAGTTGAATTTTAATTATTTAAAAAAAATCATTCAAAGAGCATTTGAGACTTTTCATCTCAAAATAACCCCTACCATCCAGTGAAATCGAGGATTAATAGCTCATGTATTGTAACTAGAGTTTCCTCCTTTATCACAGCTACTTGCTGCATTGCAGGGTAGGGCTGCTAGCCTACAACCTCAACTACAAAAGGCTGCCTAAGATTTATTCGATTCGCCTTTTGTCCAATCCAGATGGCTACCTGGAGCATATGTAACTCGGGTTTTGTAACCAAACCTTTCTCTTTAACACAGTTAGTTGCTGCATGGCAGAGTCTCTTTAACAATGCTAGTTGCTGCATGGCAGAGTAGGGCTGCTGACGTAAAACCTCAACTGCATCAGGCTGCCTAACCGCGGCAAACCTTTCTCTTTAACACAGCTCTGCCTAACCGCTAATGTTGAGCAGCATGTTACGGATTTGCGGATTTGTTCCCTTAGAGGGTTTGTAGGAAAGTACTTTTATTGCTTAAGTGCTTGAATTCTTGTTGGATTTGTTGGACGATTACAAATGAGGACCCTACCCCTATTTATACTAAATCACCTCCTTAATGGACGGTGAAGATCTATTTGATCTAACGGTTAGGATTTGTTCACTAGAACATTCCAAAGAATCCTACAAAATATCTACAATGGGATTCTAGAATATTTTCTAGAATCCTCCAAGAATCTCTACTTTTCTATACATTTCGGTCAACTTGGGCCTAATCCTATTTGGGTTAAATTTTGTGCTTCCTTAACCTCCCAACTCTCCTTAATGGACGGTGGAGATTTATTTGATCTAACGGTTAGGATTTGTTCACTAGAACATTCCAAAGAATCCTACAAAATATCTACAATGGGATTCTAGAATATTTTCTAGAATCCTCCAAGAATCTCTACTTTTCTATACATTTCGGTCAACTTGGGCCTAATCATATTTGGGTTAAATTTTGTGCTTCCTTAACCTCCCAACTCAAGGGAAACTGGCAAAGGGTTGACCAAACTAGCGGGCCGTGACAAGCAGCACCGAGTTGCTCGCTCAACATCCAGACAAATTCAGAAATATTATAATTTTAAAAAATAACAAAAATACACTAATTCCATAAAATGAACAATACCTCAGCATTGTGTTGATTTACAGCAAGCCCTGGAAATGAAGCAGCACCTAATGCTTCTTCCTCATTTTTCCAATCTTCGGGAGAAGAAAAGTCCGGAAACTCAATGTCATAATCATTGATATCAAGATCACCAGGTTCTAAGCTTACATTTGACTCAGAATAACCCACGGTTTGAATTGCACTACCATTGCCAGCAATATTTTGTGTAAACAATAACTCCAATTTCAACGAGAAAACCATAACAAACAAAAAAAGAAAGAGAGACAATAGATTGTTTTCAGATAAATGAACTACTGCACCATCATTTTTTCTTGTACAAGGAAAACAACCTGACACATTTATACGAAAACCTAAATCGAGAGAGTAAGAGAGATAATGCAATAAATTAACTGTACCAAAGGAGTTCATAGTGAGATATTGCTGCTGCTTCTCAGGGGAAGCTGATTGACCAACATCTATGTTTTTTTTTTTGAGAAACAACAACATCTATGTTTACTTGGTCCTCGAACACAAATTTACGCAAGGGTGCATATGAATACTCTGTTGTTTGGATTGCACTACCACCGCCAACAATTTATGTAAACCAAAACACCATTTTTTACAAAAATCATAACAAACAAACTACAACTGAAACAATCAATTTATCCTTTATAAGGAAAACAACTAAAGGATTAATACTAAAACCTAGATCGAGAGAGTGAAAGAGATGATGCTATGTTTCAGCAAAAGTAGTTCCATTCAAACCAGTATCGACAAAACGACAACTAAAACCTAGATCGCGAGAGTGAGATAGATGGTGCTATGATTCAACAAAAGTAGTTCGATTAAAACCAGTACCATAACAAAAACATAATGTTACGTGGTAATTTGAGCAAAGAAACATAATTCAAGAATTAAGAAGGAATTGAGAGATATGAATTAGGAGGAGAATTAGAAGAAGAATTAGAGACGAGAATTAAGAGAAGACGAAGGGAAATTAATTAATTCTTAAACTTCATAATACTTCATATCACGTAACATTCTAATTACCCTATTTATAATACTCATAAATAATAATTAAACTACCATCCCACTAACAGCGTGTAGTACGTGCTCCTAATTTCCAAGTGCAAACTACTCTTGCAACTAACACATATTTTCATGCAATTAATTTAAAACTACCCACTAATCTCTAATTTGACTAATTCTTTCTACTAATTTAATAATTAAACGTATCACATAAATCGAGAGAGTGAAAGAGATGATGTTGTGTTTCAGCGAAAATAGTTCGATTAAAACCAGTACCATAACAAAAACCTAGATCACGAAAGTGAAATAGATGATGCAATGTTTTAGCAAAAAATCGGTCGATTAAACCATTACCAAAAATACCATAACTAAAATATAAATTGTGAGAATTAAAGGGATGATGTTGTGTTTCAGCAAAAATAGTTCGATTAAAACCAATACTAAAAAAACCATAACTAAAACCTATTGGAAATATTGAGGTGTTCAGCTCAAATGTGTGTTTAAATATTCAAATCCAATATGGGATGAATGAGGAATAAATGCACAAAGTAAGTACTTTAATAAGCTAAAGTGAGCTCAAAGGGCTTGGTGGGAGGTGAAAAATCACTTATCCCACATTACGAAAAGAGCATTAATGAGAACACTTTAAATAGTGTCAAATCGAGAGAGTGAAAGAGATGATGCAATGTTTCAGAAAAAATAGATCGATTAAAACCAGTGACGGAAAAAACCCTAACTAATCACAATACGAGAGGATTTTGTAGTGAGTATTAATGAGAAGAAATGTAAAAGACAGCTCACTTTTTGAAATTGAGCGCGAGAGTTACAATAGCAGTTTAGGCCACTTAAATAAGATCCGCGCCACGCCCCGACCCGTATCATTGACCCGCATCCGTATTGGGTTAGGCACCACTTAAAAAAAGAGTCACGCCCGATCCGACCCGAACCATTGATCCGACCCAAATTGAACACTGACTCGAACTGTACCGTACGACTGTCCCTAGCCACGTTGAACCATGAGCCCAACACGCATCCACCTCCGACCAGGCCGCATCGCACGGGGGACCCGGCCAGTACCGCACCATGGACCCGACTCGTCGTGGATCCTGACCCGTGTCATTGATCCGCCCCATGTTTGTAAACAGATCCAGCACGTTCAGATGAAACCGAAACATAAACATTCGAAAAGGACCAACAAGAAAAAGGCTAATTAAACTCAATAAGATGGCAAGTACAACTAAGAAAGAAAGTTCCTAAGAAGAAGATGGCAAGTACAACTAAGAAAGAAAGTTCCTAAGACGAAGATGAAATTAAGTGAACTAAGAGCAACTCCAATGGGAGAATCAAATAGAGTATTAAATGATAAAACTTTCATTTTGATTCCTAAAATCCAAAATTTCTTCTCCAACGGAAGCATCAAAGGGGTAGTTTTTTTGATACTTTATTTTCCAGAGGTGCAAAAATGCACCCAAAAAAACCAAGTATAAAATATTCCTAAAAATTAGGACTTGCAATTTCAACGTAAAAAGAATAAATTTTCTAACAAATTCCTATGAAATAGGGACCAAATATATCTATTAATTTATGTTTATTACATTTTTAAAAATAAAATATTTTATTTGATTCCTACGGGTTGGAGAACATAAGTTTTTTTCGAAATACCAAAGTATTATTTCAAGTATCAATTACGGATTTAGATGCCTTATTTTAATACCTACCATTGGAGTTGCTCCAAGGTTATGTTTAGTAAATATATATATATATATTGGGAGAAAGTAGGCCCAGCTATTCTTATGAAAAAAAACGGCCCAGCTATTACGAACCGGCCCATTTAATAATGTATTTGGTAGTAGGTAAAATAGTTCATCCCAAAATTGATTTTTATAATTTTTAAAATTGAAAAAAAAAATTATTTAAATTTCCGAAAATTCGAATTACAATATGTTCAAATTTTTTGGATCGAATTGGATTATTTTTTGATTCTTTTTTTCTTTATCCGATATTACTTTCTGTAAATCCTTAAATTCTAAGTTGTTTCTAAAAATTAAGTTTATATGTTTCTGAAAATTATAATATTGTTATTACGTATTTTATTATTATTATATTACATTGTGAATATAAAATTTTAAAATTCAATCATAATTTGCAAGAACAACAGGGGGAAAAACAAATAAATAAAAAACAACTGGGCCTTTTCATTAAAATCCTAAACGGGTCAAACTGTCACGGGCCAAAACGTAATCGGGCTGGACACGAAGAGCATTTTCATAGGCTTTTTGGGCTTCATCAATCAGCCCTTTCTTCTCATAACACTCCCCCAACAACCCGTACGCCTTCGCATTATCCCCTTTCAGCCTCACCGACTCCACCAGGTCTTCCACCGCCGCGCCTCCCCCTCCGTCGACCGCCGCCCGCAACTCCGCCCTCTTGAACAGCGCGTCGCCTCTCTCTTCGTCGCTCAGGGACTTCGCCGCCAGCGGCGACAGCGCCGCGTCAAGCGAATCGAGAGCCGACGTCTTGAACCCTAGCAGCTCCAGCGCGAGCGCCTTCAGTATGTGCGACGCGGCTTCCTTGGGATCGAGGGCGATGGCTTTGTCGGCTTCGGCGGCGGCTCGCTCGGCTAGGGATCGGAAGTCGGAGGAGGAGGATCTGGCCTGAGAGAGGAGCTGCGCGCCGATAACGAAGTGGCGCCTGGCTTGGAGATTGGATCGGCGCGTGAGGAGACGGAGCTTGGAGATTAGCTTTTGGGGCACCTCGTGGACGAATAGGAACATGAACAGCAACACCAGAAATATCGCCACCTGTAAAAGTATGTCGAACAACATCTTTCTTCTTCTTCTTCTCCGGTGGTTAATTCAGATTTGAGATTGTGAAATGAGAAAAAAGGGGATTTTGTAAAAAAAAATCTGCAAAATAGGGAATGGTGGCTTCACGCGCCTATTGTTTGGGTCGCCAGAGTAGAAGAAGGATGGGAAGCAGTTGAAAATATTACTCCACGAGGGTCAGCTGAGTCAACGCTTGCTTGGCTCAAATACGGCTCACCAAATTTGAACAATTCAATTTCTGTATTTTCATTTCTATCATTATTAGATGTAAAGGTAGTCAAAAACGAATGAAATGATTCTTTATTGATTCTTATGCTTGATAATTAAAGATAAATACATATTATATTTTCAATGAAGTTGTATATAAAATCAAACTATTTAGTAGTAATATTTCATTTGTATTTGATATTATTATAGGAGATAATTAGTTGGGTTATTTACTCTCGAGCGTAGATACTAAATAATACTACCACATACCAGAGATAATTAAAAAATAATTGTTTACTACATAAATCACAAATTGTTCATTAATCATACTATGAAAATAGGGAAAATGGTAGGCACGGCTACGGGTTGGATCGGTCTAGGTCGGACCCCACCCCCCTGTCTGGGTCCGACTTTAGGGGACCCGAAACCGACTCGTGGGGAGGCGGGTCCACCCGGGTCCGGGCCCAAACCGATTTTACAAAATTTTTTTTTTTGTTTTTTTTTTCCAAATAACTACAAGAAAATAAAAACTTAAATTGAAATTTGAAAAAACTTCAGATTAACTTTAAATTAAAAATTACAAAAAAAATGAATTTAAACACTAAACAATTTTAGAAAAAGAAAATGAAATGATTAAGACCTTGAGACATAAACTAAATAAAAAGAAAATTGTGAAGATGAATTAGGGGTATTTATAAGTGAAAACAATATGGGTTAAATACAAAAACACCCCCGTGCTATAGACTTTGTATCATTTATTCTCCTGTATAACACAAAAACAAAACCCCCCTCTCACTGCATTTTTTCCAAAATATGAGGAAAATATCCCCCCTCACACATATATATATATATATATATATATATATATATATATATATATATATATATATATATATATATATATATATATATATATATACAATTTGTAAGCAGAGCCATTTACAGTTGATAAAAGACTGTAATTCAAAGTAAAAAAAAATGCGGGTGTTCTTTCATGAAGAGTTGGGGCTTTATTTATATTAGAAATTTAATGAGTGGTAGGTTTACTACACTTAATGCAGGCACAGGTGAAATGATTAACATTCTCCTTGGAACATATGAAATTTTAATACAGATTCTCAGCTTATACGCAAAAATGGGGAAAATTTACTACACTTAATGCAGCCACAAGTGAAATGATGTAAAATGATTAACATTATCCTTGAAAATGTACAAAAGCAAGAAATTTAATACAGATTTTCAGCTTATACAAATAAATGGGAAACAATTACTACACTTAATGCAGGCACAAGTGAAATGATTAACATTCTCCTTGGAAACGTATAAAAGCAAGAAATTTATTACAAATCCTCAGCTTATACGCATAAATGGAGAAAATTTGTTGTTTCCCAACTACATTACATTAATTATGTATCAGTAAATAGAAAAATAAAATCAATTTGACATGATAAGTCTAATTTAATTTATAATAAACAACAATGCAATGAATATAGACTAAATCCATGTTGATCTCTCCTCAAATTAATACTACAAAATGGAGGGGCTGCAATTTCCAAAATCACATATAAACAAATGTGAAACAACATCCCTGAATAAATGAAAAACAAGGTTCTATTAGTTCGTGTTGGCACCAAATTTCCGTTAGTGAAGATTGAAGAAATCCGCCATATGTGGAAATTAAAGATTGGCAAAGATTTGTTTTCCATGTTTATTTTGGAATTAATTAGAGTCCTATTTTTGTAATATTGTTATTAGGACTTAGATTTATTTCCATGTATTGTATTCTAGTTAGGTATCTTTTGTATTTATCTAGAATAGAAGTAGAAATCGACTAGGATTCTATTACCTAGTTAATCGATTTCTTAGGGCTCAAGTTAGGTTAAGGGTGGTGGATTTCGTGCCTATATAAGGCCCTCAACCTCATATGAGTCCGACGGAACTTTACAAAGAAAAATCCCAGCATAAAGGCTTTGAAGGGTGCAGCCCGTGCTGCAGCCCTGTCTGCACGGCAGGTGTGGCAACAGAACAGGTTTCTTCTACCAGGCCATAAAGAAGATCGGCGTTTCGGGAGAAGTGCTTAAAAGATCTCGGGAGAGGTCGATCCGCCGTTTGAAGGAAGTTCAACATTGGAGGAAGTCCAAGAGTGCGGAGGAGGAATTGCTTTGATTATCAACAAGTTCGAGTCGTGTGCAAGAACGGCGTATCACATAAAGAGGGAGTCTTTAGTGTTTTATTAAGTCCTATTAATGTACACATAAATCTGAACTAGTTTTGCAAGTCCTCGTGGATGTAGGGTACGTTTGTATCCGAACCACATTAAATTGTTGTGTTCTTTATTCTGCTTTTCGTAGATTTATTACTGTGACAACACAACAATTCTGTTACGTCACCTAATGTCGTAACATGTAGTCTGTCTCAACAGATGAGTGGACTTTGATAGGCATTCAAATTCAACAGTTCGCATACTCACCACACCACCTATGACATAGTCATTATGATAAACATTAAGAACAACATAGCAATTATAGAAGTTCAAGTAAATAGCTTAATTGATTTTACTTTACTTTTATACAATAGTACCTGGCCTTGCAAGGTAGATATCTCTTGTTTGTATCCATTAATCTTTGCCAACAAACCAGATATTACCTCAATAGACGTCGGTTCGCGAGTGGAATCGTCACACCATTTGAAGAAGTTACAACGATATTCCTACGAAACCCAATTTCACCACAAAAAAATTAAACCCAGTATACTTGTTAATCTAAGATTAATGAAAAACGACTAATAAAAAAAATACAGGCACAACATATTTGAATTAAATAATTTCAATTATTAGTACTTGCCATTGTCGAGGAACAACAGTAAAAACGTCTTCTTGGATTTTTTTCCGTCCTCGAGGTTTTCGTTATTGTTTCCAAACCGCAATGACAACGGAAAATTGACCCATAATAATTTGGATTAGACGCCCTATTGTGATTCGAACTGCTACTTGCTCGATTGCGCACATTGTTTGAACTCAAACTCATCCTATCGAAAGATTTCATGAGCATTGTAATAAACTTCAGATTGACGAATGTAAAATGCATTATCCTATAGAAAAATAAATTTAATTTACCTAAAGAAATTCGCATCCAAGGTTTCTCTGTTGTAGGAAGTTCAAGGAAGAAAACCCTAGATCCAACTGATGTCGAATTGGGGGCGTCTTTTAGTTTGTTTTAGTTTATTAAATTTTATAACTCTTTTTAAGGGTGTTTTGGTATTTTTACCAAGCAATTTCAATAAACAAATTAAATATTAGGATTATAAACTAACCATCAATCACCCACACCAAACATTGCTTGGGTTTGAAAAGATTTGATACAATCCTTTGACTATTTATCAATCATTGTAATCCCATAACCCAAACCAAACGAGGTCATCGAGGACTAGGAGGGTACGATGACTAATATGTTAGTTCTCTAGGGGTATTTTGGATATAAAAGAATAGTTGAAGTGTTAAGTGCTAAACCCTAAAAAAAATAAACTCACTATTCGTAAAAAAATGAGTGTACTGAATTTTTTTAAAAAGACTACGAATAAATTTGAAATACTGGAAATGTAAATAAGATTTTTTTTATTTCGAATTTATAAAATATTGATTATGGAAATAATATATACACACGTGGTAATTGTTTAAATGAGTGTATAAATGTTAAATAGGAAATAACTTAATTACATACCAAAATAATAATTGACAACTCACCAATTGAAGAATCAACCTCATCAATTGAACTCCAACTAATTAAGCAATTATGATAAATGAAATTATTATTTGCCACATGTCAATCATTGAGAACATAAATTCTCTTTTTATATTATATATAGAGAAAAATTAGAGTCCAGTATTCATCAAATACTCGGTTAATAGTTTCAAGAACATACGACAAAATTTACATTGGCACTTACGGAAAATACTTCGGTTGGTTAATATTGTACGCTCCAACAAAGCAGGGAGAAACTGAGTTATCTACTAATTTGCCGAATCATATTTCATGAATTAACTTCCAACAACTAGTAAGTTCTGTAATAAGTCACTAATGCACATCAAACTACTCACAATTATTTATTAAAAAAACACCCCCTTCCCCAATCTTCTTATGCCTCCAAGAAACCAACAAAATTTGAAACCAAATGGTGTCACTCAGTGGCTAATTTCATGAAGAGTACAATATTTCACTCAAATGCACTAGGAAATATCAGTGTTTTAAATATCGGTTGTGGCGGTCGATATATATCGGTGGCAGACATAAACCTTTACGATATTTGTGTGTCGATTTTAAAATCGGTGTTTTGACGGTGAGGCGGTCTGTGGCAGTTTGTGGCGGGTCAAACCGATATATTGGGTCAAACTTCGAGCGATATATCGGAAAAATATTTTTTTTTTCTAATTATTTATTTATTTTTTATTTCAAGGAAAATAGAGTGTTTATGTTTATTAGTTTTTTATTTTTTTCAATCCCAACCCATTATCTCTTTCAATCAAACTCAAACTTATCGATCCCGCGGTAAGAAGAACCTGCCCTAAAAATAAAAACATTTAGAATGATGAGGAGAGAATCAAGTTCTAAATGTTAAACTTTTATTATGTGATTAGATTATATAAACAATGAGGAAAGAATAAGTTCAGTTTTTTTTATACGTTTTAAGTATTAACAAATAATATTTATAAATATATCACACTAAATTTAAAAAATGATTTATTTTCAATATATCTCCGATTAATCACTGCTGTACCAATTTATCGTGTGGCGGTCCCTAGCCGCTCGGACCCGATAACCGATATTTAGAATATTGGGAAACATATTCCTTATCTAAACAACTCAGTCCATAATGTACCGCCTTCGATATTTTTAATTTGGAATTAACTTGGAACTGAAGCAAAACATGCAAGCGACGAAATACATTAATTCTGGAACCAATGAACAATGCCGTTGACCAACGATCAACGACGCCAGCTCAATCAAGGGACAAAATTGGAAAATGAAAATTTTGTAGTTAAATTAGGTTTAACTCAGGAACCCCAAGTGTTTACAATGATTATGGGTAGGTTATGTGTTTGTTAGCAATAAGTTGGAGGGGTGGATTTACTGGTAGAAGAGATTTTGGGTTAAGGTTTTGCAAATAAGCTTGGGCTTATGATTCGGACTAATTTGGGCCTATAACAAAGGCCCGAGCCCAATTAAATGGAACCTAGAGGGTCAGGGCCGACTTGGGCCCAGAAGGGGGGCCCAAGTAAGGTTGAAGGAAGCCCAATATCGTAAAACCATAATAGACCACAAAGGGTAATTAACGAAGTATAAAACCTGCGAGATAGATTGTCGAGGTAATTCCACGCCTGACGGAGTGAGCGTTACGTCGGAATCTCGAAAGTCGTGCAGGGGACAATACTGGGAAGTAAAAGATGGGTGGCAGGCTTGAACTGACCGAAGATCAG